>CABHPR010152802.1:0-14738 GCA_902168415.1 Peromyscus melanophrys
TAATAACACATCAGAATCTGTTTGAGTGATATCAATGAACAAATACTTACATCCATATAGAAAAAAATACAATGTTAAAATATTATTCCTTCTTAATTTCAAATGGATTCTTGATTGACATATTTCAAATGTTTTTGGCGTATACCCTCATTGTTAATAAGTTAGTTAATTTGAGGGTTAACATAATTCAAACATAGCCACTGGCATTAATATTTCTGAAATGCACCATTCAAAAGAAAAATAGAAATTGCAGTCTTTGTTAAACAATGCAAGTAATATTTGAACACTCATAAAAGTCAGTATAACTTTGCCACTACCTACAAATTCTGAAGAGGTTACTTGAATTCTGAAAAGAGACTCGCAAAGCATTTTTGAAAGATTTTATCAGCCTGTATAATAATACTCGTATGCAGGTGTTCAGGGCTGGCCATTTGATGGTGGACGTGTGCTCTTATCTGGGGAAGACTATTTCTCCAGCCGTCAGTGTTCCTTCCTTGCCTGTAGTTCTCTGGGTAGGGTTGAAGCCTCCGGGCTTCCACTGTCCTCGTTAGCATGTGTGTTAGTGTAATCTTCTTATTTCACCATGATTAGTCAGTTATGTTGATGAGACTTTATGAGCAGACTGTACTTATAAATATGTAACAAAAATTAATGAAAAAAAGTAACAATGAATATGGAAAGGACCAAGAGACAACTGTGGGAGGATTTGTAGGGAGAAAAGGAAAAAATAAAATGACATAATAATATTATAATAAAAAACTAAAATAAATAAGTAACACAGAATTGTTCAATGCATAGATAAACATCAAATAGTAAACATTTGGAATAGTTCTGTACCTACTTCATTTGTTTAACAATAGTACTTTTTCCAGATTCACCTGCTCCTGAAACAAAATAAAGCAAATGTTATTAACTGATACACTGAATTTGTGTGAGTATTAAAACCTACTAATTTATCGTGTGTAAATTTTGACACCTCCATTTGTGTAACTTCTAAGGGAAAGAGCGTGTACTAATAGAGAAAATTATATTTTATATTTAAACATGCTTTGAGATGTTTATACATCTGGATTTGCAACACAAAGATGTAACCCAAAATTTCAGACTCTAAATAGCTCTTGGCCTCCTAAGAGATTCTTTGTATCTCTATTTTAATAAACGGTGAAAGAAGAAAACCATAAATAACTTTATTTCCAGAACTGCTCAAATACAAGTCTAACCTGACTGAGACATGCTGTTCTCCTCAACAGCCTATAATACCTTTGTACATAGCTATAATTTCCTTTATCCAAATGAATGAGGAGTCTTAAAAACTCTAAATAACTCCAAGGAGCCCTAATGTATGGGAGGTGACATGCGCATGTCTCATGTCATTGGATCTGGATGCACAGAGGTAGGTATGAGGAACGAGCAGTGGCACTGCAGCTATTACAGTCCCCTTATCTGCAGCATGTATTCTTAGTTTATGACCCACACTATGAAACACTTGGGCATCCACTTACTTCTCGAAGCATCGTATAGAGAGACCCCAAATGCACATGATTCTTAACATAGAAAATAAGAACTCATAGTAAAAAGTTAGTGGCTGTTTTAGGTTGTCAATCGGGACCTTTTGGAGATATTTCTTGAATCTCTCTTGAGTTTAAGAACATTTTTTTTTTTGAAAAATGAAAACTAAAAGTATAGATATCACAAGTAATGCCCTAGGTTTCTTTTCTTGTATCTGTGTATGGCAGACAGTTATCTTGATTCATCAAAGTATTATAATTTTAGTGTAAGCAAAACTATGATAACTCAAAGTCTAAAAATTTTATTGAAATTATACATATGAATACGGATTAGAGTACCCTGACACCACTATGTAGATTTTTTTTTTTTTTTTGGTGTTTTTGAGACAAGGTTTCTCTGTGTAGTTTTGGTGCCTGTCCTGGATCTTGCTTTGTAGACCAGGCTGGCCTTGAACTCATAGAGATCCACTTGGCTCTGCCTCACCGCGTGCTGGGATTAAAGGCGTGCGCCACCACCGCCCAGCCTCTGTGGATTTTTAATTCCACCTACAACTACTTGATATTCACTTTTCCTGTAGTGCTTACCTTCTCCACACTTAAAATTTTTCGTGTATCATTTTAATTTTTCATTGTATCCATTGGTAAGATAAATTTCACATGAAAGAAATAATTCTTTGAACGTATATTTAAAAAATAACCTAACCCTAACCAACAAGCTATTTGCAATTAATACCTCTTAGCAAAAGCAACTCAGTTTTCTCCAAAGGCATGTCCCTGAGTGTGCCTGTCTCACTCCAGTGCAGGTCCAGTGCCCAGGACCAATGCATCAACAGAAAGTAGACTCCTTTTATTTATGTGTTTTTTTTTTTTTGGTGTGGTTTATTTTGTTTTGATTTTTATTGTTTTATTGTCTTTGCTTGTTTTGATTTTTGAGAAGGGGTAGGGAGAGAGAAGTCCTGAAACTGGGTGGGTAGAGGGTTGGGAGAACTTGGGAGAGAAAAAAACATAATGCAATCAAAATGTATTGTATGAAATTATTTTAAAGGAAAAGTAAATTTAAAAAATAGATCTTGTCCTTTGTATGAGACAAATTTTTTTCCATTGAAATATTTCTATATGCTTTTACATGTTTTCTGAGCCTGGAGGAACAGATACAGAGGCATCTAAGTTTAACCCTATGTGGCAGCAAGTATTTATTGTGCCTGGCACGTCTTAATGTATCTGATTTCTGCAGCTGTCTGAACAACTGCCTATCACAGATGAAAAAAAAGAGTAGTAAGACTGTAGTGAATAGACCTCATCGACAGGTGGCTGTGTTCTGATCTTCCTCCTGCATGAAGTGCCATGATTCTTCTCCTTTATTATGCTAGTGTGCTTTCTACCACAGGTCATGGAAGTTGAAAACAAAGCCAACAAATACAAAAATCAAGCACAGTAATTTGCCAATATTCCTTCACAGACTTTTTTTTTTTCATTTACTTTTGCAGTGATGATATTAAAACTAGGGCCTGTGGGTTCTCAGGCCTACCAAAAACTTAATCTAGCCCTGGATCTGCAGCCGCAAGCAGCGGAAGTAGATATTGGGAGCCAAGTGTTCTCAGGCACAGGAGACAGCTTCCCAGGGTCTCACCCCACCGCAGCAAACACATGTATCTAGTTTCACTGACTTGAAAAATTCCCAGCTGTGGGAATAGGAGAGGAAACCAACAACTTGAGCAGGAGCGTCAGTCCTACCCCACGCAGCTTTACTTAGTACTGTACTTGGGTCAGGGAAAGTGGTACTGCTGCGGCAAAAAAACTGCAGAATTTTGAAACTGAGCAAAGAATGCTTCATTTTTGAATATCAATTAAAACTTTAAAGAAATTATATATTGTCTATGATTCCTGTAACAAAATAAAAATTATTCATGGAGTGTTTTCAATGAAATGAAATAACAACCTTTAGAAAACAAGAAAATTTTGTAAGAGTTTTGGAACAGGATACAGCTTATAGGTAGAGTATATGTCTAGTATGTGCGAGACCATGAGTTTCATCTCCATCATAGCACACACATACATAAGATTCCAGAATTACATGATTCCATGTGTCACAGATCATGAAAAAATGATCGCACTAGGGAAGCACTTCTGGCCAGATTAAAACATTTCATTGTATTTCTCTGTTATAGAATAATCACAACTGTGTCACACATTTGGAGGACAAAGATGACTTTTAGGCTATGCCAGAGGGTAAATGTACATTCAGAGTGATAACAAACTTTTCTTATCCACTGGCAACAAACTAGGTTGATTTACAGAGTCTCTTGAAAGCACAAAACTCATATACTCAGGTCTGTGATATAATAGGATATCATATCGGCTCATAGCTTATGCATACTCACCACTGTGCTTTAAACCACTAGATGATTTATAATTCCAACTGTAATGTAAATGTGATGTAAACTGTTGTTATTCTCTATTGTTGATAAAATGATGAGAATAAAAATCTCATCATTTGCAAATTTTCAAGAATTTTTAATCTTTAATTGCTTGGAACTATGGACGTGAAATCCAGGAATACTGGGAGTAGCAGTCAAAATCAGATAATAATCATACTGATAACACTAAGAACTGAAATTTCCCAATTATTTCTGAGACTAAAGGCATTATAAACATACAACAATTCTTTGTTTTTTATGAGCTAAAATATATCTTTTCTCTTTAATAAATTGATTATTACAGATGTTTACTACAGTGTCAGAAAAATGCCTAACACGGTGGGCAAAGCTGCTTGGAAGCAAGCTAGGGTCACTGAGACTCTAAGTTCTTTTTTTTCTTTCTTTCTTTTTTCTTTCTTAAGAAATTTTCTACTCACTCCACATACTATCCACAGATCCCCCTCCTCCCTCCTCCCACTCCCCAGCCCTCTTTCCCAAGCCACCCCACATCCCCACATCCCCCAAATCGAGGTCTCCCATGGGGAGTCAGCAAAGCCCAGCACACTGAGCCTAGGCAGGTCCAAGCCCCTTCCCTCTGCACCAAGGCTGCGCAAGGTGTCACTCCATAGGCACCGGGTTCCCAGAAACCTGCCCATAGACCAGGGACAGATCCCGATCCTCCTGCCTGGGTGCCCCTAAAACAGTTCGAGCCAAACAACCATCTTCCATATCTTATCAGGTAACTAATGATGTGCCTAAGGTAGGCAGAATAATTAGTTACTTTAAAATAGCAGATAAGGTAACTTTTAAAGATTTTTAAAATTTTAAAAATATTTTCCTTGCTCCGTACAGTGAGTTTAGTGTTCTAAGTGAAGGTCTCATATAGTTAACTGCAATATTGGCATAATTCATACAGGAAAAAAAACAGCTATCCAAAAATCCCCTTCATTATTTAAGACTCCATCTCAAAGTTCAGAAATGAACTGTTCATTCCCATTCTCACACTGATTGTAGCTCTTAGTCCACAATCACCACTCCATTCTTGTAGGATTAGATCATGTTACAGGGCTAAATATACACATGACAGCATGTTTGCATGTGCTGAGTACATCCCCAAATAGCTCCTTCCTTCTAAATTGTGGTCAGAACTAACATTATTTTCTGGACTAAAGAGTACCAAAGGAGTTTTTACAAGACACATATTTACTTTAAAGAAGATAATGTTTCAAATAATAAATAAATAAATAAATAAATAAATAAATAAATAAATAAATTTATATTTAATTTATATTTTAATGTGCAAAAATATTGTAAATAATAAAAGATAAATAAAACTATTGTTATGCAGAAATATGAATAATTTTAAATCTGCACAATAGGTGCAACTGAATAGTTACAATAGGTGTAACTGAACTCTGCTGGACACACACAAGGCCTGATTGCTCATTTGGCTAAAGCGGGCAAGATGAGATTAAATAACTTTACATATATTCATATGTATGATAATTTTCTAGGCCATTGCAATCATATAATTGTGCAGCAGAAAGAAAGTTAGAATGAGCCAGCCTTGTAGATAATGTTGTTCTATGCATGAGAGAAATGAGAACTGGAGAGATGAATGTACTCATACAAATTCTAGATCTACCTTCAAATAAACTCTCAATTCTCCTGCTAATGCTGTGTCTTGTTGCATTGTTTCTGGGTATGAATTAGTAGTGAAATATTTAAATGGTTTCAAGACTTATTTAACTGTTTTAAGGTAAAGCGAAAGCTGTTCTTTCATAGACATTATTTG
This sequence comes from Peromyscus melanophrys, assembly GCA_902168415.1. Taxonomy (NCBI): domain Eukaryota; kingdom Metazoa; phylum Chordata; class Mammalia; order Rodentia; family Cricetidae; genus Peromyscus; species Peromyscus melanophrys. The sequence goes on from CABHPR010152802.1 coordinate 5,721, forward strand.
TATGAAAATGTCAGCTCCTCATTATATTTAGTCTTTTTAAAGGAATAACTTGTTCCACTCAGTAATTCTCATGAGTAAAATTAAAGAATTTTTTCTCTTCTACTTGATAGCCACTCAAAAGCCTGGACTAAAATACGAAAAAAGAAGGAAAAGAAAAGAAAAAAAAACAAAAACTATTGTACATGTGCATTTGGAGTTAAAGAAATACATTTTGTTTATGTAACTTACTTTAGCTTCCATACATTTTTGTCTTTTACTAGGCAGTATGATTAAATTTTATCTCTGTGAATGTCGTTTTCCTTGTTTATCAGATCTTGGTGTTAGTGTGTACATTTTAGGGCTTTGGGAGATTAAATTACAGATGCAAATGACTTGGAGAATACTGTAGTACTAGAAGCCTCTGTAGCATGAATCTTAAAAGTTCTTATTAATAAAATCAAACTTGAGGCCAGTTATTGGGGTGAACAATGGGAGGTCGGAGAGACAGAATAAGCCACAGCTATCTCACCTCGCCAGATCCTCAGCTGGTCTTGCTTCCTCAGATTGGAGGCCTCTGAGTCCTCATCCAGAATGGGCCTCAGCTGAACTGCTGCTTCTTGAAAGCCTAAATGCTTAACCAGGCCAAATGCTTCTCCAGGCCAAATGCTTCTCCAGGCCAAATGCTTACCCAGGCCAAATGCCTCTAGTTTCTGGTCCTCACGCCTTATATACCTTTCTGCTTTCTACCACCACTCCCTGGGATTGAAGGCGTGCTTTCTGGGATTAAAGGCGTGGGTCACCATGCTTGGGTGTATCCTTGAACACATGAATTTCTGCCTCTGGAATGCTAGGATTAAAGGCGTATGCTACCACTGCCTAACCTCTGTTTCATATTGTGGCTATTCTGTCTCTGACCCCAGATAAGTTTATTAGCATACACAATATTTTGGGGAACGCAATACCACCACAAGCCTCTTCAGACGTGAAGAATGTACTTTTATCCTTTGAAAGATCCTTCAAGGACAATATCTTCCACTCTTTTACTTATAGTTTTACATTTTATTATTTTTTAAGAACTTGTTTATGTGTGTCTTTGGATATATACACACAACGGTAAACTCCAAGAGAGTCTAGAGAGAGCATCAAATCCCCTGCAGTTGGAGTTACAAGCAACTGTGTGCCACCTGATGTGGGTTCTGGGAACTGAACTCAGGTCCCCTGAAGAGCAGTAAGCACTCATAACCATCTTAGTCATATCTCTAGCCCTTCCATTCTTTTCATACTTTCTTATGGACCATGCTTGTTAGACTTCCTCCACTCTGACCACTCCATGTCAGTACCAGGGTTCTGAGATTAGCTGCCATGTTTGCGAGCACTGGCATTCAGGTACAGCAGCATAAGGAAGCAACTTCAGCCACAACTTTTTAAAAATAGAATGCTTTTCAAAATACAACCATGATTAGTTTGTCTTCCTTTTTGTTTTTACCTTGCTGTTTTGTCGTATTTCTTCCTTATATTTAGCCCACAGTTGTTAAGAGATTTCTATATTTTTCCACATGAAGTCAGTGACAAATAATAGGTAAGATTTTTTTTTGAACTGCAATAAGGATGTCTATTACATGCCACTTTGTTTATTTGAAACAGATTTCTGAAGTACTATTTTCTCAAACTTCTGTTAGTTTTAAGTCATAAAAAAGAAAAAAAAGCATTGGGCTATTATTTATTTTCTGCAAATTCCCATCATTCACATTCTTGATTTGTTCCATCACTATGTGTTCTCAACTAAACCCACTCGACAGAAATTCATGTGCACCTTCACCCAAATTCCTGGTACCCGCCTGGAATTTGTCAAAGGGAAATTCAAGGGCAAGAAAATGTTAGAGACTGTTCTGTCGACAGGAAGTCCACTAATCATCTTTAATCCTCGTTCACTGTCTATAGTCAACAATACTAACGGTTGTTCATCATTAAGTACGATAATTAGTTTCTGCAGTCTATCTATATAAGGGAATTCACTTTTCTTCCTAGTTTGCTTTTGATAGGTACAGATGAATAATTTGATTTATTTTTTACCTCTCCTGATACAATGATGCCTCATTCTGTTAATGTGATGATGTGGTAAATGTCAATGAACATCCTGATAGTATTTAACTACTATTTTTTGGGATTAATCTTTCACATAATTCCCCTCTCCCCACTTTTATTTTATATTTAATATGTTATACTGTTACAAGTCTGCCAATAATTTGGTTTCTCTTTTGAAAAACTGGCAAGACTTTCATGTCTCTATCAGATCTTTTCAATGAACTGACAAAACGTTCCTATAAATGTTCATATAATGTTGAAATGATCTGTCTGTGAATTATTTGGTAGAGTTTAGCTTAAAAGCAAAATAAACATATCAATAAGTATCCTTTTATTTTGCTAAAAGTAAGTAGAACAATACTTGTTTATTTCCCACAAACATTTTGCTTCTAACTTAAAAAGATAGAAGTTTGAGAGCATAGTGCTTCAGAATCCTGTATTTACATTGCTTGCCTTTATCAGATACTAATGCTGTTGTGCTCATATTGCCTATCTATCATTAGTGAACATTTGTATTCTTATGCATGTATGTGTGAGTATTTTTACTTATTGAGTTATCCTGAAACTTTTGAAAGCAATTAGATAATTTACCCATGAATACTTCTAAGTGCATCTTGTAATAAGGCCATTTTCTGTTAAGTGTAAGAATATTTGCATGCGTGAGAAATTTTAACTTAATCCTAGTTTTCTCTGACAAAACACTGAAATTTCAAATTCATCTGATTGTTACACAGTCTTTTTATTATTTTCATATTTCCTAGACTCAAGATCTAATCATAGTTCACACATTTTTATTGTTACCTTAACTTTTAAAGTTTAGACTATTTCCCCTGTGTTCTTGTCACTATAGTGTTTATGGTGTTAACACTTTCCCAAAATTTAGGACTATTTTCTTATACAGAACTGAATAATGTTTTGATTATGATACTTAATGTAACTATATTCATATAAATGTTACATGAAAGTACTGTGGTTTTTCAATGTATCACATTAGAAAGTACATGGGGTCAGATCAAATTTTATGTCTGTTATTGTGTCTTAGAAACTTTTCTAATAATAAATAAAAAATAAACATCCAAATTCCATAAAATTTCTCTTCAGGCAAACTGTTTACACATGTTTCACCTAGGAGAAATTATACTGTCCCCTGTCTTTTCCTTTTAATGATCATTTGCTTGAATGTTCCAACTTCCAATTTCATACTTATCTTGAAAATATCCGATGATGTTCAAATTATCTAAAGGTCCAAACCACAGTATATAATTAAAAATTTGCTATGATTATAAGTTTTATGTGCTATTCTTATCAATATGGGTAACAATAAATAAGGAGTTATAAATTATAAATATGTGAACAACATAGATTGTGGACATATATTCATAAGTATATATTTATCTTCAAATTTATCAGATTGTGTATTTTAAATATATATAATATGTTAATCATAGTTCAACAGTGTTTCCAAAAATTATATATTCACTATTCGATTTTAAAAATAATTTTCAAAGATGTCTTTTTAATCTTTTTTTTTTTTTTTTTTGGTTTTTCGAGACAGGATTTCTCTCTGTGTTGCTTTGGTGCCTGTCCTGGAACTCACTCTGTAGCCCAGGCTGGCCTTGAACTAACAGAGATCCACCTGGCTCTACCTCCTGAGTGCTGGGATTAAAGTGTGCCACCACTGCCTGGCCTTGAGTTCACCTCCTTAGCTTCATAGTATGTATGTATTTGCATTTGTACATTAGGAACTGGAAGAAAATTATATATGGATATGGGTTCTGAACTTTAGTCTAATGTTTTAAATGAAAGAAATTTTTATGGTACATGTGACCCATGGCTGTTCAGATTGTAAAATGTGACACCATCCTTCTTTACAACAACATGGAAAGGTAAGTAATTTTGTTAACTTCTTATGTTACTTATATAAACATTTTTAATAGTACAGTGTTGCTATAGAATCCAAAAATTCAAGTCTAATGGGGCAATAGCAAGAAAACAGTTTTGAGGGTAACCTCATACTCTGTGGTCAGATTTTATGTCCACTCCACAGTAGGGAATTTGTGTCTGGTTACTGTAAACTAAATAGAAAACCTCTGGTTGTATAGTCATACATCTTAGGGAGAACTCACTATGGCTAATTAAATTGATATGGAGTCAAGCTGCTTTCTATATCTTCATGTTTTGACCATGAACAAAGGCTACTGTCAACCTCTACCAGAGAAGCTACTCTATGAAATAAATTTTGGAGAATATAGAGACACATGGCTACCCAAAGTGCAAAGAGTAAGGGGTGGTTGAATGCTCAATCCTAAGACATTTATACTTCTCTGTCTAAGACATAGAGAACATTATAGAAGAGAGGAAAGAAGCAATGTAAGAGTTTGAAGACAGGAAGAGGTATTGCAAAATGCTGTCCTTTAGGATTAGCACAACCACTGCAATTGTGAACCCATAGAAGCTGAAGTTGCCTGTACTAGGTCTGCACAGAACTAGGCCTGTTAACAGCCAGTCAGATGTGGAAAGGAGTGCTTCTAAGGCCCTAACCTCCCCCATCCCTGCTGAACTATTTGCTACTGATATATGAAGAAGGGAAGGGGTAATTATCTTTAGTTGTGCATACAGTAGTGAGTCTACCAGTCTCTGCTGGATACTTTGAAACTCACAGACACCTAGATGGCTCTGGTTAACTTATTAGACCTCAGAACAGACCAAAAAGACATGAACATACTCCTGTATGTAAATGTACCATGTTTTCTTTATCCGTTCATCTGTTGAGGGACATCTAGGTTGTTTCCAAGTTCTGGAAATTATGAATGAAGCCACTATGAACATAGCTGAGCAAGTGTCTTTGTGGTGGGATAGAGCATCCTTTGGGTATATGTCAAGAGTGGTATAGCTGGGTCCTGAGGTGGGTTGATTCCTAGTTTTCTGAGGAACTGCCATATTGATTTCCATTGTGGTTGTACAAGTTTGCACTCTCATCAGCAATGGAGGAGTGTTCCCCTTGCTCCACATCCTTGCTAGCATGAGGTATCACTTATTTTGTTGATCTTCACCGTTCTGAAGGGTGTAAGATGAAATCTCAATGTAGTTTTGATTTGCATTGCTCTGGTGCTAAGGATTTTGAACATTTGTTTAAATGTTTCTCAGACATTTGAGATTCCAAAAATAGCAACATGAAATTTTCAGGCAAATGGATGGAACTAGAAAAAAATCATCTTGAGTGAGGTAACTCAGACTCAGAAAGATAAATATGGTATGTATTCACTTATAAGTGGATATTAGCCATTAAGAAAATGATAACCAAACTACAATTTATATACCCAGAGAGGTTATGTAAAGAGGAGGGTTTTGGGGCTAGAGGTAGGGATGGGAGGAACACACGGATCTCCCCAGGAGAAATAGAATAGATTTTATGAGCAGACTAGGGACAAATGGTGACAAGAGTAGGGGGAATTAGATAGTTGGGGGAGGGTTGGAAGAAGAGATAAGAGGGAGAGATGACTGAAACTGGGATGCATTTGAGGGATAATATGAAAATCTAGTTCAGTGAAAACTTCCTGGAATATATGAAGGTGATTCTAATGAGGACTTCTAGTAATGGGGGATACAGAGTCTCAACTGGCCATCTCTTGTAGGCAGGAGAGGCTTCCAGTGATGGGACTGGATTGCATTCAATTGAGTTTTTGGCCAAGGGGGTCCCATGTAAATCCCTAAACAACCCAGGCTGTTGTTAAAACAAAGATTTGCTCTTTGCAAACCGAGCATGGGACCACATTGCCAAGGACAACACCCACACAGTTCATTGAACATGGAAAAGTTGAGCTGGTATCTACATTGAACATTCATTCCTATGTTCTTGTCTCCTTGGTGAAGGAAAGTATACTGCAAGCTACTGAAAGAGGAACGTGGACACCAACCCAGTCACAGAACCTTTGACCTACAATCTATCCTGCCTGCAAAATACGCTAGGGCAAGGGTGGCATAGAACTTGTGGGAGTGACCAACAACTGCCTGATTTGACTTAAGGCCCACTCCATGAGAAGGAACCCATAGCTGATGCTGCTTGGGTAGTCGAGAACAAGAGTCAAGAAATCCTAGAGATTTAGGGTGGAACTAAACACAACTGTTTAAAAAAAATCAATAAAATGACTCCTAATGATATTCTACTATTCTTACAGATCCATGTCTTATCCAGTCATCATCAGAAAAGCCTCCTCTTGCAGCAGATGGGAACAGATAAAAAGACCTACAGTCAGACATTACATTGAAATGAGAACCGAAATGGGAGGTTTCCATCTAATCCCTCCCCTCAGAGCTCAGGGAATTCCTGGGGGAGGAGGTTGTAAGATTATAAGAGCCAGAGGGGCATGGAGGACAGCAGGAGAACAAGGCCCTCTGAATCAACTAAGCAAGGCACATATGAACCCACAGATACTGAAGCAGCAAGCACAGGGCCTACATGGGTCTGCACCAGGTCCTCTGTGAATATATCACAGCTATTAACTTAGTATTTTTTTATGGGACTCCTGACTGTGATAATAAGTGGGTCTCTGATTCTTGTACCTGCTCTTGGGACTTTTTTCATTCTATTGAGTTGCTGTGTCCAACTTTGGTAAGATAGTTTTTGCTTCATCTCATTATATTTTATTTTGTCATGTTTGGTTTTATCTCTTAGAAGACTGTTCTTTTCTAGTTCTTTTCTAGGAAGGAAGTGGATCTGGAGGTTGGGGGAGGCGGGGAGGAAGTGGGAAGAGTAGAGGGAGGGGAAACTATGATCAGGATACTTTGTATATTTTGTGTGAGATAAGAATCTTTTGAGGAGAGGGAGTTTTGAGACAAGGTTGTGCACTACTCTGGCCTTGAACTCACAAAGTTCCACCTTCTTCTGCCTACTAAGTGCCACCACCACCAGGCAAGGATCTACCTTCAATAAAAGGAAAAAAATAGTGACTCTCAACTAAGAAAACAAAAACAAACAAACAAAAAACAAGACCAGAAAAACATGAATGTGGAGAAGAGACTTGTGAGGGAATCAGTTCTTTAGATTCCCTAAGACCTATTTCCATTAACACAGTGTTTGCATCTACTTCACAGTACATGGCAAGTAAGAAACTTAGTGTTCTGTATTTTAGCACCCAGAAATAACTAGTCAGTGCGGATCAAAGTGAGCAGTGGATTGCACCATGTTTTGTAGATTTTCTTTTTTGTAAGTACAGGGTTAAATTCAGAATTGGTCACTACCATAATTAAGCTAAATAAGTCATCATAAGACCAAAGAGTGTGGATGTTGTTTCAGTAAGAACCCAAGCTGGGCAGTGGTGGCACATGCCTTTAATCCCAGCACTTGGCGAATTTCTGTGAGTTTGAGGCCAGCCTGGTCTACAGAGTGAGAGTTCCAGGACAGGACCCAAAGTTACACAAAGAAACTGTCTCAAAAAACAAAAAACAAAACAAAACAAACAAACAAACAAAAAACAAGACTTTTGAGCGTGAGAGAGTAGGAAGGCTGAATTAGTTATATAAACACAGTACAATGCCTTAATGAAGCCAAGTTGAATATGAAAATACAGTGTAGATAATTTGAGTTCAGTTAAAAAACGAGAATAAAACAGATTTTATTGTTTTGAACTTGACAACTGAATCAAATGTAGAGTTTCAAATGCAAAAAGTAGTCAAATATTTCAAATATAAATCAAAATAGTGAAAACCAAAAAGAGTGATTTGTTTTATTAAATTAAATCTGAGCAGCTCAGCCTACACATTGTTGGTTCAAATAATACTGTGATATGAGAAGAATGTATGAAACTATTATCATCTGGGATAAATAAAAGACACAATGTTGCAACTGATAATTCTTTCTCATCCCTGTTAATAAAAGTTACTCTTTCACTTAATGAAACCTACAAGTTTAAGGACAATTGAGGTACTTTCATTTCCATTTGCGAGCTTTACATATAATAAGTTGTGTCGTAATGATTATCTCTCTGGTGTGTTTTGCATTTCTGATTATAGAAGACAATGTGTGTCAGTAATCTGTCAATTCTCATTCATAATTTTTGGAAATCTCAGTTTTCTTTATTCCACCATTGTATTTGGGAGGGGGACTTGTTTTTTCAATGACACATTTTCAGCCAACTATTTATATTATTTCACCTCTTTCATCTCCATCACAATCCCATGTCCGGTTGGCCAGTTACTCCAACACACCTACGTCAAGCACCATAGCTCTGTGGATGCTTAACAATGTGGTCATGGTAATTTGTAATACAACTATTTCAGTGATTTGACTATAATTTGTGTTTTTATAAAATAAGAGAAAATATTTTTAAAATGGTATGTTGATCTTATTAATTCATTTGGAAACTGAGCTCAGCATGTAGAATTAATTAGTTTGTTTGTTTGTTTATTTTGGGGAGAAAGAATTTATTTTGGCTAAACTCAAGGTACAGTCTGCCATAGTGGGAGGGCAAGGAGGCATGAGCTTGAAAAAACTGGTCAGTTGCATTCACAGTCAAAAAAGAGACAGACAGCAGACTCTGTCTCTCCATTAGCACCATTGTGCCATTGTAAGGGAACATGAAAGGCACTTCTGGGACAGCCTGACTCTCCCTCCTACATTGTATTTGCCTTTGCCATGTCCATATTACTTTGACTCACAATGGGGCCTCTGAGAATTCTTTGGAATCAGGGAAAGTATATTTGATGATTTCAGAGCAATTACCATCACCTTCCTAAATCATCAATCTCTAGGTGATTACTTGTGAGTCCTATGGGCATTCCTAGCTACAGAACTCCAGCAAGGAAGGAGAGAACATGACCCTTTCCTTGAGATACAAGAGACACAGCCCACGATTGGCTTTTGAAAATCACTTAGTAATAGGAGCAGAGTAAAAGAACACTTAAAAATTGAAATTTGCTTCATGATAAATTCTGAAATAATGAATTACTATTGCA
>CABHPR010152802.1:15138-31891 GCA_902168415.1 Peromyscus melanophrys
CTCTGTCCAATTCTTCCAGTTTTTTCTTCCCATTTATCTTCCACAAGTTCCAACAAATTCTGTTGTTTTATGTCAGTGACCACTGTATGTTAAGTAGTTTATGAAAAATATGCAGCACATACATTGTCTTAATTCATTTAGTTAATTGAGTGACTATTAAAGTTATAGTTGTCATAATTTTTTTCTTTGTTTTGAAGTAATGAAAAGTAGTCACACAATTTGTGGCATGCATGAATGAATATATAATATATTCAGTGCTATAAGGAACTGAATGCCATATTTTCAAATGTACAGAGAAATTAAAGGTACTACTGCTCCTGCAGTCTTAGTAATATTCTTGATATAATTTTAAGTACCTTGTCATTATTGTATGTAAAACTTGAGACTAAATTATTTTAACATTAATTTTGATGTTAAACACTCAGCTTATTTCTGTCTAAACAAATAAAAGACATTTATGACTTGTCATTAAGGATTTTAGCTGCTATTTAGAAAACAAATAGAATGCAACAAAGTCATAGATGTATATGAGTCTTCTTTTAATAATGATATCCTGTAGTCTTTGAAAGAGGTAAACTGAGGCATCTAATATTTATCTCTTAAATAATGTAGTAAGTATGAGACATAAAGCAAATTATGAAATACATATAGAGCACACATAAAAATCAGGTCATTTAGGACTTTAAACATATTTTATACTAAATCCTCCAAGGGTAATACACTTAAAATTAAAATTTGAGACAAGTACATATGCCATAAACGAAGATAAAAGTCAAATGCTGAGAGCAGCGGAGAAACACATTACCCAGCAGCAGCAGCTTAACAGTTCTCGCATCTCGCTCAGCATCTTCCTGAAGCTTTTTCTCCAGCTCTTTTGACCTTTTGGCTGACTCCTTGCTCTCTGAACTAATTCCACTTCCCATCTTTTGAGATGAGATGCTGGTCAGTTGACTTGCTCAACTTTCCAAACACAGAGCGCAGCGGTGGTTTGGGGAGAGGACTTAAGAGCAGTGCTTACTAGAGCAGACAGCAGCCTAGTCCCTGCACTCCCAATTCTGCTTTGACTAAGGGGATCTTTTCTATCTGTCACCTGATCAGGAGGGAAAGCTTTGCAACTCCAATGAAAGCTGAAGAGGAAACTCATTATGCTTTCAAATTAAATGGTCACATCTGGCACATCTTCAAAACCATGCTTAGCTGCCTTAAAGTCCAGTACAAAATACATGGAAAGCATTCAGAATGTTAATATCCAAGGTGGTCTGTGTTAGGCAATTCAAGTAAAACACCTTTCAACAACAGGAAATATTTGTTATTGGTATTGTATTTTATTATTATTATTATTATTATTATTATTATTATTATTATTATTATATTACTAGCCAACACTTTCATTTTATCTTTGGATATTTTGTTTTTTGGATTCTTCACAACTACTTCTATAACTCAGGAAGAGTATGTATGTTACTATTCAAACTCCACTTTGCCTATACTTAGATCGACACAAATATTGACATTCTCTTAATATGTCAATAAATTGGATAACATTTTTAAAAATAGAAACAAAGGATATGTTTTCCATATTTATACATATTTTATGTCTACAAACATAAAATTCTAGACCTAGTATCTTAACTTATGGACCTTTAGTCTCATAGGATTCGTCTCTGAAAATTGAGCTTTTACTGCCTGTGAGAAAGTCAATCCATCAATGCTAATTGAAGGCCCACTTTGTAGAGACACTGATCTGCGTTCCATGTGGACAGCACTTAACTCTTTAGGGCTATTAAGCAACAGCTGCTGTGCTGGGGGGATGTTGACTGCTTTGGTATCCAGGGAATAAAGACCAATGTTCTTGGAAGCAGAAAAAAGTTTCAATTCTGATAATCAAAATACTAATACAACTAAATGTGTTCCACATCCTTTAGCTACCCTACTAACACCTTAAACTTTCTGAAAATTGACTGGGTCAAGGGAAGAAATGACTTTTACAGAATTTTTATTCATTTATCCGAAGCAAAAAGCATTTAGTAGGCTGTCAAAACTAGTCTTCTTATAAACACAGATGTTTGTAGCAGCAAGTGTGTCTTACACTGGATTTTGTGGGGTGTCAGGGTGTATTTAATTATAAAATGCTAGAATATAACTAGTTGATCAAGCTGTCACTGCTATCCTGCAGGGACCATGTGTAAAGTTTGAACAGGTGGGTTTTTGAATATTCATACAACAAGGAAATAGGCCACCAGACTAAATACTCAGTCCTGCTTTGTTTACTTTTGCACATTAAATATGTTGAGCTGAAGACACATGAACATAGTCAAAACATCCTAGATTTTATTCCTCCAAAGACACGGTAATGATACTGTAAAGATTCAGAAAGGTACATATGCAAAGATTTGTGCAAATCATGTGCAACTGCTTTTCGTCTATGCAAAGAGCTACTCCCGAAGGAAGGAGGTGGGCCCTGCTACATTATTCATGATCAGCCTTGAGACAGGCTCCCACCTCAGAAAGGCTTAGCACACTAAATTACCTTTTGCCTATGCATGTTTCATAGGTTGAATGTACATTGTATTCAAATATTCAGGGTTCCTACATGTACCATACCAGTAAAGGATTGATATATCATTTGCACTCAAATATAAACACACTTCTAGCTTTTGTGCAGGGACATACTATTGTTTTGAGAGTTCTGTATTTTCTAAGTCTTCATCAGCAGATTACTAACTAAAGCTAACTAGCTCTTTGAGAAGTTATAGCCACAAACTTTGTTCTTGAAAGCTAGAAACACAAAATTATCCCAAAGACCAACATGTTAACTCTATACACTAGCCACTAATAGTGAGAAATTTTAATGCACACACACACACACACACACACACACACACACACACACACACACACCCTCAGAATGTATTTTTCCTTTTGGCATTTTCTAAGAAAGAAAATATACTTGAGTTTGAATTCACTTCTCTAACAGAATTACCATAAGAATGAGCAGTACAAATAATTATCCTCAGGCTGCTTGTGGCTAAGTTCTCTGTATAATCTCCTGAGGGGGATATTAGGTAATTTTTAAAAAATCTGGTTTATAATTATTTTACATTTTTGTTAAATATTTTGTCCATGATGATCTGATTTTTAGTAGGGAATTTCAAACAATGTTTTGTGGGTGTCTCTCTTGTCACTTTTACTGACCTGGATTTTTATAGTCATTGACTTGGCTCTCTTTGGAGTTGTTACATGAACCTGATTTCTGTGGATCAGCTCCTACTGGAAATTATCTAGGCAAGCTATCATGTACAGTATTTTTATTTTATTTTTATATCTTGTAAGAGGTGTTGATTTCAAGTATGGGGTCCCTGGACATTTTGAGTCACTGCTGCCTTAGCAATGACCTTTCTACTTATATATCCCCATGGAACTCCAGACAAACGATTCTTCTTTGCTAATGGTGCTCAGAAGTGCACTTTGGGAAATGCTGAGCAGAGCATTTCCTCTGGAGAACTCAAGCCTTTGGGGCTTCCAGAAAGCAATCTTTTGATCTTGAGGGAGCACATCAAAATTTGCTTCTTCGAGTCAGTACTTCAGATAGTACAGTGAGATGACACTGCTAATATTAAGTAGCTCTATGTTGTAATAAGTAATACAAATATGTGTGTGATAAAATTGGTTTCCATCTTTATTCTGCACACTCTTTATGGACAAGGATATGATTATATTGAATGATGACTAAATACATATCACAGTTTTTTTCCAGAATGCTCTTTCTACCTGAAATCCTATTGTAAGTTTCTTACTAAGCATTTTACATTCCTAGCTCTCTTATTTTCCTGAGTGTTTTCTATTTTGACTATTACAGCTGCTTCTTATTAAGTATCCTGATTTTTGACTCTTCTGTATCCATGTCTAGTCTGTCTGGTTATGCCAGACTAAATTATCCTATACCTAGGATTAATAATTCATCCTATCAGAAAAGAACAACAAATGACTCCCTGTATAACAGTTCTTCATCTACACTTTTGCCAATAACACCCCACTGTCAAAGAATATTTCTCAATAGTTCTCGAAACACATCTTTATTTTGTTGGCCTTTTGAATGTCTTGCCTCGCTCAGCATCTATTTCTAGTTTTTACTCATGATCTTTTTCTCTCAATAAGGTGTCTTTGTGCTCTAGAGATGGCTCTTTCCCATAGTGTCCATATTTTAATGAAGAAAGTAGATCAGTATATATTCTCCATTGAGCTTTGATCTACTACATGTCTTGGCCTCCTGGGTAGCTGGGCAGCAACACCAAGCTGTCACAACCTTCTTTTCCTCTTTCTGTACTGTGGATTGAGGCCAAAGACTCATTCATAACCAGACAAACGGTACATCATTGAGCTATACTTACAATTTTCAATTCACTTTAATATGAAAAAAATGCCTGCAAGAACTGAATTAGAATTTTTATTTGGAAGAATTCATGTAAAGAGTGGAGAAAAAGGGTTAAAAGAAGCTATGTTACAATGCAGTTGAAGTAGAGAATCAGAGCATCCCTAGGAGATCTGAAGTGGGGAGGATGCTTTGGCTTATGTTGAAATGAGGCAGAAAGGCTGGACCATTTTTCCTTTTCAAGAACCAGACACTGAAATATGTGTTACTGTAGGGAGATGGCATCATTATGAATGAGAGAGGTCTTATGAGTGAGGGCAATTTCTGCACAGAAAAGGATATATTAGTCAGGGAAATAACTTCTTCCTCATGGGAGAGTATAGACAATGCTCCTGGACTTTCATTACAACTCCCCCATCTCTTACACCAGTGAGTGGTAACTGGGTTTAGTGTAATCACATGTGTGCTTGTCCCAAGACTTTGAATACTCACATCCCGTGGGAAACTTACAAGAAATAAATTAGTAAAATAAGCTTGTCTACGCTACCATGCTGGCCTCAAATCAACAGCCGTTATTCATCATATCCCAATTCTGATGTTTATTCTAGATTTCCCTGCCCTGGGACAGCACTAAATCACTACTTCTCTCACATTTTCAAGGGGTAAAGAGGTTTGGGGGACTTTTGAAATGGGAACAGTGGTTGATAAACCAATAACATTCACCTGGAACCATAACTTTGAGGAAATTTGGGATTTTTACTGCAAAATACATGGGTAACCCATGGAGACTGAGAGTGATGTAATACTAAAATACATGCACCAGCTTATCTTATCTGCTGGATAATGATGACTTTTACCATTGAGAGTACTCATCCCTGTTCACCACACCCCTTTTTGGGCTGCAGTGGCTGCCTTTGCTATTTACTAGTAAAATTGAGCAGGAAACATCAATAAACATTCCAGATCATCTGGGCGCCAAGGTATTACTGCCTCATTTTACTGCAAAACTGTGGTCATACCTATTCATGACTAGGGCCATTCATTCCTGCCCTTCTGGTGATTTCTGTCTGCCTGACTTTTGACAAAGGGAACCTGAGGAAATAAAAACATAAATTCATACTTCATGGTTCATAGTCATGGCTATCCTTTCCAATGCAATCACTCTGCTAAGAGATAGCTGATTGATTTCTTAAAGGGAATATATTGTAGAAGGAGTCAATTATTTTCCTATGAATAGGTAGAAAGTCTAGAAGAAGTAGTAGTTACTTCCTTATGTACCTAGGAGGTCATGCTGACAAGTATATGCACAGTCTCTATTCCCCATCATGCCTACTCTTTAATTTCACTGGTACAGCATTGGAGAATCTCTTGACACAGACTGAGTTGATATCAACTAGCCAAATGATTCTGCCTATTGGTTACATAAAAACACCTCCTTGGTGGATGCTCATTACTAGGCATTTCATAAAATTCAAATCTTCAACAGCTTCATTCATCCTTGCCTCCAAAACTCTTTGACCATGACCATATAGTCATTTCATTTCCAGAACAGACTATCCAGACAATCCATTGGCAACAATGTATTTGTGTAATACTCTAGCTTACCTAGTTCATTCTGCTTTTCACACAGAATGGATAATCATGTGCAGTTACCACAATTGGAGCCTCTGTTGAGAGTTTGACTCACAGTTGACTTTTAGTTCCATCATTCACAAGGGAAATAAGATGGCAACAATTTACTTTTGGTTTTATTCTACATATCAAGCTGACCTAGCTGTGAACTTAACTTGGCTCTGTTCCTTATTGACTTCCTGGTTATAAACAACAGCTAAGGAAGAAGCATTGGTGACTACGCCATCAGTGATGCAGCTCTCCAGTGCCCTTTAGTCATGCATTGATCAAATTCTAGATACAATATTCCCACCAAACAAAATATTCCCATTAAGCCAGTTTGTTGCTCAGTGGGTCCTTATGGAATCAGTTTCATATTTGGTGGCTCTACCCACATAGTAATGTCATGACAAAATGCCCGATTTTTTAACCAGGATTTAGTAACATGGAAGAGCTATTCTAAGATAGTATATTTCTGTGGTAGTTGGTCTGACTTTGCTATTTTCAGTGCTATGATTCACCATGGGCTTTCTATAGCTTTTCAAGACATCAGTTCCTACTACCCAGTGGCACTTTTTAAAAGTAGCTGTTGGTAGTAGAGCTAGTCTGCATGTATTCTGGTTTAATCATGGCACATCACAGAGCTTAAAGGGGAAGGAGAAGAAAGCTTTGTGTCTTTGGCTGGAGATGGAACATTAATCCTTTTCTTCTCTCAGTGAACCTTGATTTCAGGCTTTTAGACTCATGCCAGATACTACATAAGCTCTCTAGTCTCAGACTATGAAGAACCACCATTTTTTTTCCTGGATGTACAGCTTGCTGATATATAATGGGACTTTTCAGTCTCTGTAATGGTGTACATCAATACCTCATGACAAACATCCATGAGAACATAGTGCAATGTATTTAAATCGTTTGAATTCTAATTTAATCATTCATATTAATTGATGGACTATATAGACTTTGGAATGGTAAAGTCTGAATGACAATCTTATTTTCATTATTATAAGTGACTCAGCAAATTATAACATCATGTATAGTTTGACTCTGTCTCTAGTCCACCCCTGGTATGATAGTGTCAAGTGATTAGGCCATGAAAGTCTCACCCTTATCAGTAAAATTAAGGTCCTCATTAAAGAGACAACACAGTATGTTAGCTTGTCCTTCCAACTGTTGTTCTCTGAACATCAGAGAACATGGGAAAGAACACAGTGTTCTTCCTTTTCCTAGGATGCAGCCCTCATCAGACTACTAAATGAGCCAGTAACTTGATCTTGAATTTCTGAATCTCTAAAATAGTGAAAAATTAATTTCTGTTTCATTAATTATCCAATCTCTGAAATTTGTTACAGCAGCATAAATGTACCAATATAAACAATAAAAGATTTATGTTTTATATTTCATTTATATTCTTAGATTAAAAATACATATACAAAAATATTGTTAGGATATATAATTTGCATTTCACCAACAATAATAGAGATATTTACGCTTCAGGAAAAACATAGTTGCAAGAAAGTAGTCAACACTGAGAAATGGGTACTGTTAAAATATTTGATGTAAATCTAAATTTAGACAATATCTTTGGTATATTTAATATGCCAGTTTTAACAAACAATAATATAACCCACAGTAACAAAATAAAGGTAAATGCCCGAATTAACTTCTTGGACTGCTGTAGCAAACTACCACAAGCTAGGCAACTTAAATAATAGCAATTTTATTTCAATGAACTGAGTTTTATTATTTGCATTGTGATATAACCTAACAGCAGAATTTATCAGAAGATGAATGAAACTTAGCTACACATTTGAATCGTTGGATCAAGTTAAGAAATAATTTGAACTAAAAATCAGTCTGAGAAATATGTATACTATCACTAAGAAACAAGTTTTGTAGATATATTGAACATTGTAATCACTGATGTTAGGAGTTCCCCCAGAATATACCTAGTTCAGTGATTGCCTAGGAGAACTCATAAGACTGACGTTATTGTAGGAGTCATCCTTCAGTTATGGTAAAACATTTGAGAAAATCATTCTAAAGAAGGAAGGATTCATATGAATTCAGGGTTTCAGAAGT
Organism: Peromyscus melanophrys; assembly: GCA_902168415.1. Taxonomy (NCBI): domain Eukaryota; kingdom Metazoa; phylum Chordata; class Mammalia; order Rodentia; family Cricetidae; genus Peromyscus; species Peromyscus melanophrys. The sequence continues at coordinate 23,204 of CABHPR010152802.1, forward strand.
TTCAGCCTGCTGCTTTGGAACCATGGTGAAGCAGAGGTCCATGATAGGGAACAAGATGGGGTGGGAAAGGACAAAATGTGCCATGTGTCCTTCAAAGGAGTACCCCAGTAACCTATTTTCATAAAAATCAGGTAGGACCTACCAACAAAGATTTCTATAGATAGAGATGGTATCTCCACCTGGGGAACAAACCTTTAACATAGATACTACAGATCCAAACCATGACATGGGAAACATTTTGGTGAAAATATTCATCAGATAAATATTGTTTACAAAAGGTAAAGGGGATGAAGGGCAAAAGAAGTTGAGTGAATGCATGCTAACATCAGTTACTTTTGTTAGAATGCCCTTGGAGATTAATCTGCTTTTATGACTGCACCCATTTTTTCCCCATTACTATTCCGGAGAAGGAATACTACCTATCTCAGCTAAGCTATCTTTTCTCCAGTAAACCATCAAATGACCTCTTTTTACTCAGCCTCACTCATGTATCTACTAATTTGAACCAACACTCACCAAAAATGTTTTTTTTGAGGTATACTCCTGAAGATTGCCCAACAGGGCAATAGAATGAGTTTGGGCCACTAGCATGTAGTGTTGCATATATTTTTATAATTATCAAATGAATGTCTCTCTTTATCTCCTCTCTTCTGTTTCATACACACAGGAGCATGCACTCGTACACATGCACATGATTGAAGGAGAACAGAGGGAAGACATTTACATGGAAATCAAGGTAATGAAGTTGTAGCTTTAGCTAGGTATTCAAGTATAGTTATAATTTCAAGAAGATAAATTTACAGACATTTACAACATAGCCCAAGATAACTACAAGTGTATGGGATTTGTCAGCCACCCATCAGGCAGACACCATTCTCTTTATAGTGATGTAATATTGTGCAAACTCTATAATATTATTTGTCTTTGTTCTCTTATAAAGTAATAGAGGCCTACAGGCAGGAATTTCCACAGACACAGAGGGGAGTGAGAAGCTGCAGTGAATTGCCATAGAGAACAGATTGGCATGAAGAGTCTTTGTCTGTGGAAATAAGAGGAGACAAGTACAGGAAAAAAAAACACATTTAAATGAAATCTGTGGCATATTGAATTCCATGCTAAGTAAAGAGTTATCGCACAGTTTGGAAGGACCAAATAATAAAAATCATTATAAAACTGTGGCCAAGTTGAAGCAGCATTTTCAGAATAAAATCACACCCATGCTATGCTGGACAGGTCAGAAGATAGAAGAGCAACAGGATGCTACTGTAATGACCAAAACATTCAAGCACAGGATGGAAGTTATTGTGCTGGATATGGGAAAGTAATTTAAAAATAATTCTCAAGAACTAGGAGCAATACTGATAAAACATGCAGTTTACTTTTTGGCAAGAGGAACACAGGATGGAAACCTGTTGCATTTCATTCAAGTTATTTTATAAGTCAGCAAGCTAGGACTTAACTCTGGTCAGCATTTGAAGACTCATTCTTCCTGATCCTCAGCTGACTGTAGAATATGATTAATGGTATTAGTGAATTTGGTACTAAGATGAGACAGGTATTTAGGCATTTTTAAATTTTGAGTTTGAGCAATGACAACATTATACATAAAGAAAAATAATTACAAAAAGAAAATGAGATGGCATTTCACTTGTTTAAATTGAAGCAACAGCAAGATTCCCTCAAGAAACAGAGATTTGAAAGTCATGACTATCCTCAAGAGAGAGGCTATTATTCAATTTGAAAATGGCGGATATTGTATCCATATAAGTAGGAAATCAAGGGATGGGTGACACATCATTGATAGGTTTGTAAGTATATAACAGTCCTTCATCTCTGAGGTCAGACTGTGATCAACTCTGTTCATATCACAATGGCAGGTTCTCCTAGCTTGGTGTTCTTCACTCTTCGTTCACAATAGGTTTAAACACATTGTGCTAAGCTCCCTCAGTTTCTACAACAGGTTTAAACACATTGTGCTAAGCTCCCTCAGTTTCTACAACAGGTTTAAACACATTGTGCTAAGCTCACTCAGTTTCTACAGCAGGTTTAAACACATTGTGCTAAGCTCACTCAGTTTCTACAATAGGTTTAAATACATTGTGCTAAGTCCCAGAAGCTACTATGGACACTAGAGATTTGATTTTCTTATCTCTCTGGCTCCAATATAAATTTCTGGTCTCATATTTTCATCACTTTTTTGTTTGTTTAAGTTAAAATCTTTGACAAACTCCCAAGCCCCTCCCCAAATCATTAAGTAGCATTCATCAGAATAAATTCATTGCCTACAAAATCATAATGGCTTTGTGTATCTGATATGTGTCTCAGATACCAGCATACATCCACTTTAAAAAGGACCAGATTTGCTATGTAAACTAGATTTTTTTTCAAGGAAGCAAGGACTTTTAAGTCAAGGTTTTAGATTCAGATCATGTTATATTTTTGACTCAAACATTTGCCTCAGATGCAAACTAAGTACCAGATTTATTCCCCTATCATAGCTTCAACAAATTTGGCAATGCAACATCCTTCTATTATGAGGAACAGTGAGTCTTTGGTAGATATAGAGGGAGACTTTGAAGAGTGATTACTACAAACCCGAAACTGAAACTCTATAAAATAAAATATCAATTTGTCATATAAGATCTGCCCAACTGTGCAACAGTGGCACAATGTTTATAAGGAAACCAACTACTTTCTGACTGGATTTTAGGCCCATTTCTGAAGAGAACCCATTTCTAGTACTATAAGTTCCAATTAAAACTTGATGACTTGGGAACCATAAACCTTATGAAATAACTTGTCAGTGTTTATAACTAGTTTGACATAGCCTCAAACTACCTTTTAACTATTTACATTTATACCTACAGATAAAGGTTATTCTCAGGCTTAATCAAAGAAGCATTTCTTTTCAACGAAAGGCAGTGAATGTAGGTGCACATGAGTGTTCATGGTATTGAGAGTGAATGAAGACTGAGTGGGTAGCCATAAACAAGAAAGTTATGTTGCCCCCTTAAAGATCACAGAAGATGGTGATTAAATAATGTAATGGAGGAAGATAGGAAGAATGGCTACAAAATGCCACCGTTTGGGCATGAGGTGACTGTCTGTCATGAGCTCTATACAACTGCAACTGTTCTCGCCTCCACTGAGCCTGCTCAACACTGGGCTTTCAAACAGCCAACAATGGACAAAGGTGGGGCTCAAGGGGTCCTGTTGTACCACATCTGAACAGTTCCTCCTGATAGTTCCTAAGAAATGGGTAGTCACTACCATTAGTTGTGTGACCCTGTTGAGCCCACCATGCTCCAGTGGATGTTCCCAATCTCATGGTCATACTATTGGCCCTGGTTTTACTCATTGGGTCTCAAAACAAAATAAAGCACTTAAATCTGAAAAGTGCACTTGTAGGATAGAAAGATAGGGGCTAAGGGGAGTGGGTTGAGAATTATTAGAATGAAATATATACCCATCTTACAATATCAAAGAAAAAATTTAACTTAAAAAGAAAAAATATTAAAATTTGTCACAAATAAACAAACCAATGCCTTAGAAAATCTCATTAGCATTTAGTATAGGACTTTTATTAAAACAGGCACCATTCCTCATTTTGTGCCCAACAGAGTTCCGACTGCACTCACTAATTAACCGGAAGTGATTGTTTTTCTTGCCTAACTTTTGAATAGCCTAATAATATTTTCACTAGGCTTTTCCATACTGTAGCTGCTAGGCAAAGCCATTCAGCACTGAAGAGTTACTATCCTTGCCAGAATGTAAGTCAAGTGGTGTTAGTTTTCTCCAGAAATTCCTTTCAACTGATAATGTGTGCCTCATCAAAGGTTGCACACTGCTGGGGACAATTCTGTATGTCATGATAGGTCTCCTAATTAGACCTCCATTATAATTGAAATGCATTGTTGTGCATTATTCAGATTCCTGTGCATTACTCTTTTCCTCTACAACTCATCTGAACAGCCTTCTGATTTAGAATCATTTTTAAGGAAAAAAGGGTGTTACATTGTTCTAAAATCACCACGTCTTTTATTAAAAAAAGTGAAAATTTTCAGAACTATAAACTTTTTACTACATTTAAATTTCCTGCCATGTTGTATTGCCAGGAAATAAAGTGGTTGAGGTTTTACTTAGTGAATGAGCTGCAGAGATCCTGTTAAAATAAGACTTTGAGAGAAATTAAAGCAGAAAGGGCTTGGGAGCACGGTTAGTTGCAAGATACTTGTTGCACAAGCATGGCTATCTGAAGTCAATCCACAGAAGTGATGTAAAAGAGTAATTGGGCATAATGGGTACATTGTGTGATTCTAGTGCTGGGGAGGCAAGAGAGGTATATTTGGGGAGGTTGGTGGCCGTATATAGACTTCTCCTGAGGAATAATAGTCAAGGTTGACTCAGGAACACACACACACACAAACACACACACACACACACACACACACACACACACACACACACAAGAATGCACATATATAAACCTGCACACATACATACATAGATATGCAGAGGGAGAAAAAAATCAGAAATTCATGAGAACTTGGAAGCATAACACCTTTTGCCAGGATGACACCAAAAGGAATTACATGGATGAAAAAATAATTTAAAAAAACCAGGAGGTCACAGTAGTAACTGTACATTTCCATTTTTGCCAGAGTGGCCTTTCAAATGCTTATTTTTCATCTAGCACCATTTGAGTGTTTAACAATAAATCACCTAATAATTTGCATGTGCTAACAGTTATCCCAAACAGGTTAGCCATATTAATCAACAGAAAGCGAGTCGTGCAAGTTCAGACATATGTTGGTTCTGGGGGAGAAAAGCACATGCTTGCGTGCTTCAGTGTCACTGAGGCTGCTGGATATCACACTGTTCACTGACTTGCAATGCACCAAGAGTGGTTTGTTGCTGGTACACAGGGCTTGGTGTGACACGTTCTTTCATTTCTCATCACCGCTCCACATCTCCAGTCCAGGCTTCAGTCTCCGAGCCCCACAGTTACGACATTCTTATGTGTGGAATTTGAGGTGTTGCATAAAGTGCTTCCTATATCATGATTTATTTTTACTCCCTGTGTTCCCAGTTTGGGTAACTCTTCCTAACATTTCACAAGTCAGTTCTCCCATTTTTGTCCTGTTAAAATGAAATTAAAGAAATTCAAAGAGGGAAATCCTTTTTACAATCCTTGAATAGTCTAAATGTTCTATATTCTCTCTGTGGCTTACTGTGGCTTGCCAGAGCACGGAGCTGAACTATTTCACTTTCAAATCCTTAAATTCAGGATCAAAAGAATTAGACTAAGGGACAGTATGAAAAATTGTTCTTCACTGTAGTCTTCAAATTTGACATGAAGTCTGGCTTATAGCAGGTATAATTTTTGGTTAAAGAATAAAAGTTTCTGGGTGGCCTTTTCTTCCAGCTTAGACTCTGTGCTTTCAATACTGTTAAACAGTTCTGAGTTACTGCCATTATTTAGGTGTGTGTATAGTTTTCTCCTAAAGATAAGGACGGTAGAATTGTAACATACTACACCAGTTAAAAAGAACAAGTCACACTGTACTAAAATGCCAACATTTTACTTGAAATAACAATGTTGCTTGCTCGGTCACTACTATACTTACCCTCCTTTCTGATTATGTTACAACTAATCCTCAGTGCTAGGCAGTGAGATGTGAGAAGGGATAAGGATATTAGGACACAGATCTCTGAATGGATTTTTTTTTTATTAAAGGAACCACAAAAACACCTTGCCTTTTCTCGAATGTGAGGATACTACAAGAAGGCCACATCATAAAGCAAGTGGATTTGCCACACGCAGATGCATTAGGTCCTCGGCTTGTGATTCCCACCTTCCAGACCTGTGAGAAGCTCATTTTTGCATTTTCAAGATCTCCTCATTGTGGTATTTTTTTACAGCAGCGTGAGTGAACTTAGATACACACATTGATGAGAGTCTTGGTATTTGAGACGAAGAGAACAGAATTCTGAAGGTAGACTTCTGGGTAACATTTAACAAAGAGAAAATGTGTGCACGCAGCACATGATGTAACAGTCCTTATCAGTTTCTGTGACCCATTGCATTCATGATTACCTATGTGAATATTCTCTGCAACAATTAAACTTAAGTGTTTTACAAAGAAATCTGGTTGTTTATAGTGTTTGAGTATTCCTTAAATCAAAACATTCTTTAGCGTTATTGAGCGTTGCAAATACAGAGACAGAACCTTGGCCTTCACATGATTGGTAAGGTTTGATTTTTTTTTTTTTATCCTCTCTTCAGTTACACCCGTAATTTGCCACTTATCCGTCTCCCTTGCTCCAGGCTTTTGGATATTGACTAATTTTTACAATCAGCCAAAATTTCAAGGCAAACACAAAATAAAAAGTCACAGCCAGCTTCTTCTACCTCCTAGGAAAGGCTTTCTGAGTACAAATTTATGTTTTTATTTCTTTTAGATAAAAGTCTCCCATAGAAAAGTTCACAGAATAAAAAATTTGAGAATTTGGAGGATTGGAACTTTGGAAATCTTTTAAATCTCCCTGAGAGTCTACCTCCTATGAAGACCTTCTCTTCTGATATTCCCACATCCCTTCTGTGAGCTTCCTCTTCTTTTTCAAGACATTTTAAGTTTAAAGTATAATTACATCATTTCCCCCTCACTACTCTTTCTGATTTCTTCCATGTCCCTCTCCTTTTCAAATTCATATTCCTACTCTTTATTATTGTTACACATTATGAATAAATGCATAAATGTAACCTGCTGAATCTTTTCAGTGTTGCTTGTATATACATTTCAGTGTTGTTGTATTTTAAGGCTGATTATTTGAGATTGGGTAACCATCTGAGTGCTCATTTCTGTGAAGACTAATTCTCCCTCTCACATCATTTCTTAATTGCCTTATCTCTTCATTTAGTGATGAAGCCTGTGAAGTTTCCCTCAACCACCCTGAAATGGCAAGAAGATTCAGTCTTTCAGCAGACTTGCAGGACCTCTGTTTCTTACACTTTTTCTGGTCTCTCTTCCATGGTGTTCTTTTTGGTCTTAGGTGTAGAAGTTGTGTTGTAGATACACTCAATGGGCCTGGGATCCCCATTCAGTTGTGGATTTTTGACTAGGGGTAACTTTCTATAGCGGTTTCTGTCTGCTGTGAATAAAAACTTCTTAGGCGAAAGGAGAGAGCTACACTTATGGGTATTTAGAATGTATTTAGGAATTATACTAGTTTATGAAAGTAGCAATAGTGGCTTCTCCTCTGACATCTATGGCCTCACTAGCTGTGATGATTGTCCAGTTTTTCAATATCAGGCATGATTTCTCTTATGTTGAGCAGGACTTAAGTCTAATTAGACAATTTCTGGTTAGAGTCAAGATATATGCATCACTAGAATACCTGTAGAGAGAGCTTGATATACTAATCATTGCTAAGGTGTGCAGGCATCACAGCTAGGTAGGGCTATTGAATGGTTTACTTGCTTGCAGGTGGCACTACACCTTTAGGTACTATGAAAGTTATTACACAGGAAGGAGGCTTTTGGATAAGATCTAGCCTGATTCCTGAGTCCTGTGTTCTCCGTAGTGGAACCTTCATCAATAGAGATTTGCCTTCAATTTCTGGGAGATAACTAAGGGCAACGAGAATGGCCTACATTGTTTGGCAAGTCTTTTAGACTCCTCTGACCAATAACTCAAAAATTGATTTCTCATGCCTGGTGCTGTAGTTTTTGTTACTCTATGGCTCTTGGGGGAGCATTATCACCCCAAGTGGCATACTTCATCCTAACTACACACACACACACACACACACACACACACACACACACATACACACACGCATTTATAGTTTTCAGTAAACATAAAGTGATGTAATTCCTTATGACTTTTCAAGCACCTTTTTGTTATTTTTCCTCTCCCCATCCCTCTCCTTTGGATTGATCTCTTTTACCACTTCATAATAAAACCTCCAACTTGCACCCCTCCCCCCTTATCCTTCTATTCGTGTCTCTTTCATTCCTCCTCACACTGGTCCCATTTCATTTGTCCTGGTTGCTGTTTCTCACTCCAGGTTATGGTTATACACCCACATTTAAAGATTCAGAGATGGGACCCACAGATGAGAGTGAACATGTGGTTTTTATCTTCTGGATCTTCCATCAAAAATATCTTCTGGTTCTATCCATTGCCTACAAATTTCATTTTTTTTGGCATCTGAATAGCATTACATTGTGTTTATGTAACACATTTTCACTGTTTATTACTCTGGTGAAGATCATTAAGGTTCTTTTTGTTTCCTAGCTTTTGTGACTAAGAGCAAAGAACCTGGCTGAGCAGATATCTGTGGAGTAATAACTCAAGTCCTTTGGGCATATGCCAGAGAGTGGCATAACTGGGTCATATCATCAAACACACCAGGGCAGTGAGGATGGTTCGGTGGATAAAGTGCTTGCATCGCAAGCTGGACGAGGTAAGTTCCTACTCCCAGTACCCAAGTAAAGCCGAACTCAGCAGCATATATCAATAACCCCAGAATTCTTATGCTAAGAAGGGAAGAGAAAACAGGAAAATCCCAAAATCCTGCAGCCAATACAATGGTGACCTTCAAAAAACCTTGCCTCAAAACAAAGTAGAAGAGGAATACACACACACACACACACACACACACACACACACACACACACACACA
>CABHPR010152803.1:6844-22596 GCA_902168415.1 Peromyscus melanophrys
GAGCCTCTTTCCTCCATGGTGAGCCTCTTTCCTCCATGGTGAGCCTCCTTCCCCCATGGTGAGCTGCTTTCCTCCATGGTGAGCCGTTTTCCTCCATGGTGGCTGCTTCAGTTCACTCCTGCAGATTCCTGATGAGCTTCTGTGCTGGCTTTCCTTAACGACAGACCCTGATGTCGAAAGTCAAGCCAAATAAACCCTATCCTCCCTCAAGTTACTTTGGGCCATGGCATTTTTATTATAGCAGCAGAGAAGCTGACTAGAACAGTGGTTTGTAGAAAACAACAACAACAACAACAACAAAAAAAAAAAAACAGGAGACAACCGAGGAAGAAGCGATTCACCATGACCCTAAACCTCTGTGAGTCTTTTCTGTGTGAATACCTACAGTGGTGGGGTTTCCACTTCATTCATTCATCTATCTATCTATCTATCTATCTATCTATCTATCTATCTATCTATCTATCTATCTATCTAACTGTCTGTCTGTCTGTCTGTCTATCTATCTATTTTCATTTTACATACCAACCACAGTTCCAGTCCCCCCTTCCTCCTTCTCCTCCCCGCCCCACACCACATCCACTCCTCAGAGAGGGTAAGGCCTCCCATGGAGTCAACAAAACCTGGCATATCAAGTTGAGGCAGGACCAAGCCCCTCCCCCTGCATCAAGGCTGACCAAGGCATCCCACCATAGACAATGGGCTTCAAAAAGCCAGTTCATGCACCAGGGGGAGATCTTGGTCCCACTGCCAGGGGCCCCACAAACAGACCAAGTCACACAATTGTCACCCACATGCCGAGGGCCTAGTTTGGTCCCATGCAGGCTCCTCAGCTGTCAGTCCAGAGATCTCCTGGGTAAACTGGTGGCGGTGGGGTGGGGTAGGGGGTGAGAACACGAGAGAACGGGATAGTCTCTTCATTTTAGAGCACTGGAGCTCAGCACCGTGTAGATGTAACCAACCGTCTTATAAATAAGAAACACAGAACCAATGCAAAGAAGAAAGCCAAGAGGTCAGAGCTAAGAGCTAAAACCTTACCCTTCCTCCTGCAGTGATCCTACCTCTCTGAAGGAGCCACTACTTCCTGTGTTAAAGTCTTTATATAGTCTCTGTTCTGCCTTCTCATTGGTTGTAAACCCAACCACAGGACCGCCTCATCACGGCCTGTCTGTATAGACCTCCAGGTGTTCTATGGTTGGTATTGAGATTAAAGGCATGTGTATCCAATGCTGGCTGTATCCCTGAACACACAGAGACTTACCTAGCTTTGTCTACCAAGTGCTGTGATCACAAGCGTACACCACCACTGCCCTGCTTTCCTATGGCTTGCTAATAGCTCTGACCCCCAGGCAACTTTATTTATTAACATACAAATAACATTTTGGTACAAAAGAAAATATCACCATAGCACCGTCTTTTGTACTGTTCATTGATACCGTTACATGAGCTTGTTTGGTCTGTGGCCAGGGTATGGATTTAAACCTTTCAATTTCTTCGCACTATGTCTCGAACATTCTACTAGACATGCTCAGTGTTGGCTGTCTGGGGCACGATGTCTGCCTTTCACATCGTTTGCTTTCTCAGTTATGTTCTTCTGTCCTAGTTGTAATTTCAGAGACGATTCTTTATGTTGCCCACTGTGAACTTGATACTTTGGATGGATTTAGTTTTTCTTCCATTTGCTTTTCAAGTCAGCCAGCTTGTTTCATCCCCTCCAATTCTTTGCTTTCAGCCTTTTGATTCTAGGTGACTCATATTCACGAGCACATATCTAGACGTGATTTTTATCTGAGCAGTGGCAATATTCTTCTGGGATGTGTTCATCTGCCACTTGCTTTCCTCGCTTTTCCTAAAAGTAACTTTGCATAGATACTTGACTGGCTTATTTGGGGTTATTTTGTGAATGAGGTAGATGCTTCCAGTTATTTGCATGAGGCTCCTTCAAGAGGAAGAGAAGAACAGTGCTTAGGCCAGCCACAACTTTCCTTAGTTCACAGGTGGGCTCTCTTTATGCCTCAAGGTCCAGTGTATGCACCTTCTGAACCTCCTGCTTCCCAGAGCTCAGTTGTTGAGCTGTTCACAATGTAAGGCCCATTTCCCTCACCCTGCCTCAATGATACCTTGCCTCTTGACAGGAGAAATGTTTCTGTGTTGGGCATTGGCTCTCCTGTCTGTTGTCTGGGTCAGAGAGCGGCTACAAAGGCTCCTCCCAGAGGCTCGGTCCCTGGTCCTACTGTCCCCAGCAGGGCTTGTGGTTGCACCCCTTGCGGCTTGCCATGCATTTGGGATAAGTGTGCTGTTTGATTTGCGATCCTCAGTCACAGATGTCGTGGTGGGTGTCCCACTGTGTCCCTGTTTGACCTTCTCTGCAGGCAGTTCCTCCTCAGTCTTGTAGGTTAAGGTTACAGGTGTTGCCTCACTTTATCAAAGCTGCTTTCTGCTTTTTCAGTTGTCCTTGCTGTTTTGAGTTGATTACTCAGCGAAAAGCATTGAGTGACAATTTAGTCAGGCATTTTCCAATCAAGCATCACGAATACCTGTTTTGAGAAACCCATTGTTACCTTATTAGGATTAGTTGTCTAAGTGGTATGTTTATAATTTTTAAGAATTCTGAAAATTTCCGAAATGTTTTATAAAGTTTATAAGTTTATTCTCTCCCCCAACACTTGTTACCGTCTGTCTTTGACATACTGTTATTAATATGTGAGCTCTGCCCAACTGCCATCCTAACAAGATTTGCTGTTTAAGTTGTAATTTTAATTGTTGGGTGATAGTTATATCTTCTTTTGAGAGTTTTCCATTATTGTCTATTAGTGGTTTTTATTTCTTTTGGTGGCTTTTAACCTTTGTGTGGATGATAGGAGCTTTATCATCAAGGTATAGGACATGTATCTTTCTCACCCATTTGAAAGTTTTGTTTTATTCTTTGGTGTAATTTTTCATTATTAATTTTATATTTGATATTAGATATATTGATATACATAGATGTATACAATGGACTATGATTATATTCACCCCCTTACTGACTCTTATCCACCCCCACTTCTGTTGACCCCCATCATCTTCTCAGCTTATCCCTTTCCTACTTTTGATTAAAAAAATATTATCCTTCCAGATTAACTTCAGAATCATGTGTTGAGTTTCCAAAAATAAACCCTCAAGCCCACTATGATTGCAGTGAGTTTATTTATTTGGGGAGAACTGACATCTTGACAATATTAAATCTTCTTTGTTGGTAACATGATACAGTTCTCTATTTGAAAACATTTTTCTTTTATGTCCTTTAATAACAATATTGTGGTTTCCTTCAAAATTCTGCACATCCCTGGTGACTTTAACTCTTAGGTAATATTTATCATCATGCTGTTAGTAATATGATTTGTTTTCTAATTCATTATTGCTGAAATGTAGTAAAATATTGAGTTTTGTTTTATAATGACTATTTTTGATTCAAAGGTATAATGTCCCCCATAGGCTCATGTGAAGGTGGGCCTAGGTGGAGAAACTGATCATTGGGAACAGATCTCGAGATTCCTTAGCCCAGCACTACTTCCTGTCTGCTCTCTGCTTCCTGATTGTGGGTGTAATGTGACCAGCTAGATTCCTCATGTTTCTGCCACGCCTTTCCCACTGAGATGCGTTGTATCCCCCCTGTACTGTGATCCAAAATTAATTCCCCATTCCTTAACTTACTCATTGTTAGAAATATGATCACAGGCATGGGAAAAGTAACTGGTACTACTTTATTAAATTTCCCATGATTCCTAGTTGTTTTCAGATTGTTACTTTGAGTTTCATACACCACCATTAAAACTGTCTACATATGTCTGTTTTCTTCCCTTTTTCCAATGTTCATATTTAATAATTTTCTTTCTTAATCAATTTGTATTTGCTAACTTTCCCAATGAATCCAGCAGGCACTTTTTGACCACAGTAGGAATGCTTCTTTTATTTTATTGTTAGTGTATTTACTACATAAAGGTGGGCCCATTAAAAATATTTTACTGAGTCTAGAGAGTGTGATGACCTGGAAGCCAAGTGAAAAATACATTTGATAGATGAAGCAGTGGTTATCTGTGTCAAATACCAATAATTAGACAAGGAAGATAGGAAGGTGACTAACCATGAGATGTGTCAAGCATTGGGGCCACAATGACCTACCTAGACATAGGTTGTTCCTGTGGTGTGGTGGTGCTCCATACATACAAAATTTCAGTAATTATGTGAAATAACAATACATAGATGAAAATATTAAAAATTGAAAATAGAAGAGAGGGCTGAAATCTTAAATGAACTTCGAAAATGTTTAATAAGCACCTTGAGGTGGTACACTTTACTTAAACTTGAGAAAGCACTTCAATGAAATTGTATCCCCACCACTGATCACATCTTTAGGTCCAAGACTTAAGGCCAGATACTTATTGTTCTTAGAGAGAAAGGACAAAGCCTAGCATTGTGGTGGCTGCATTACCACAGAAGGGCTTTGACCATCAGAGTAGCTGAAATGAATCTTGGTTTTCTATTGACTTCAGCTACAAATGAGTGTGATGGTTCATCTTGTCAACCTGGTAGGATGGAGAAGTATCAATGACTTAAGCAAAACATACCTCCAGGGATGCTCTAGAGGCCTTGACAGACAGTATTCACAAGCGTGGGGGCACTTGCCTGAAATGTGGCGACACTAATCCAGAGGCTTAGGACCTAGGTGTAATACCAGAAAGAGAAAGCCCACGAGCACAGACATTCTCTCCCTGTGTCCCGGATGCTACAATGTGAGGCACCTGTCACAAAGGGCAGAAACCTGACACTATCAGCTCAAACAACCAACTGGGTTCTTTATGTCACATGACAGTTATGAAAAGTGACAATGAGCCACTGGCAATTTTGTTATTGTCGCAGTTAGAAGAACAATTTACTAGCTCACTGACGATCACCGTGAGAAACAGTTCATGCAATACAGTATCAAAACCTGAAACAGCCGGGCGGTAGCGGCTCACGCCTTTAATCCCAGCACTTTGGAGGCAGAGGCAGGTGGATCTTTGTGAGTTCGAGGCCAGCCTGGTCTACAGAGCGAGATCCAGGAGAGGCGCAAAGCTACACAGAGAAACCCTGTCTCGAAAAACCAAAAACAAAACAAAACAAAACAAAAAAAAAACAAACAAAAAAAACCCCTGAAACAAGGAGTGCTGGAAATAGTAAGATTGTGATAGCTGCACTGGAAAAATAACATTTCATTTTATTCTTGTATTTCAGAATTTTTTTTCAGTGATGCTGATATTTAGTTTTGGCTAGATATTGATTCTACCCATTCCTTCAGACATTATTCACTCATTTTCAGCTCCACCTACCCTAGTCACTCCCTTTGACACATAGGTTTTCTGATTTCTGACACGTGGAGTTTTGAACCCCCAACCATCTTATTAAAAGACTTCTTTCATGGTCAGTTTGGTACTAGCGTTTTCTGGTCTGCTAGGGAGTTCTACTTGTTCATGTGCATTCTTGTTCCTAAATTTGAGTTGTTTTTTTCTCTTCTGTTGTTTGTCTTGCAATCTGGCTCTGGGAATCCCTTCTCTAGGAACCAGATCCACCTTCCCCTAGCAGAGCCTACTCTACAGCTTTCTCCCCATAGCTCTCTGAGTAATTCCCTTATCTGCTCTTTATCATCGTGCTGTTTTCCGGAAAACTTGGCCACATTCTGCTGTTTTTACAGTAGTTCTTGAGGACCTGTGTAACTCATGCAGTCGATGTGTCGGCGGAAGGCGCAAGTGAAGCCGAGTGAATGTTATCCACCATCCAGCTTTCTAACTGGGTCAAAGGGCAAGAGAAGAAATGAAGACAAAACCCTAACTGCGGGCCTTGTTGCCACAGTAAATCAAAGACTGTCAAGTCATCACCAAGAGAGGTAAGACAGCAAGAACAATTATTAAAAAAAAAAAAAAAAACACTATTCAGGAGCACTTGCCAGAGGTCAGTAAGAAAAACTGTTTACTAATTAAACAGCATGTGCACTGAACTGTGAGGAAAACCTAAAGGATTGCATTAGGTAAATCACAGTTTTGTAGACAGGATACCAATAGTCAGAAGATCTTGACTGTTTTAAAATAATCATCCTCTTTGAAGTCTGTGAAAACTTTTCTTAGAATAATTATTCAATTGAATAAAAGAAAGCATGTTGGAATTACAAAAGAAAACTGGTTATAGTTATCAAAATATTATGTTTGTGGCCTAGTCATATAGGTACCTTTTTATTAACATACTATATTACATTATGATATATTTAAAGTATAGCCAACTTAAACTTTAATTTTATTTATTATTATGTGCCTTCTTAGCTTGAATGAAAGCACTAAATGTCAGTTATTTTAATTAACCAGTAATGACAGACAGGTCATACTAGAAAGTGACAAGTACCATGGTTCCCTACATGACAATTTGTGACTTTTGATATGAGGACATGTGAGAACGTAGTGTCTGAATGACTTAGGAAGTTTGGAGTTTTTAATAGTTGAGTCTATGTATCGCATGCTGAGCATTAGCAGTTCTATGTTGTTTTAGCAACAGAAAGCTCTTTCCATCCTTTTGAAGTAAAGTCTGTTTGACTTTTCATCATGGTTGACACAGTACCCAGCACAAGCAGCTTGGAGAAGGAAGGGTTTACTTTGGCCCCTAATTTCAGGGGCTCCAAGTCCATGGCCTTTTCTACTTTGCTGCTCCACAGCATATCAGTGCAGTGGGAGCATGTGGCGTGGGCTAGTCATCTCCTACTGCACAGGAAGAGAGAAAGAGGCCTGCGCTGCAGCCATCTTCCTTTACCTCTTTCTCTCTAGCCCAGCAGTTCTCAACCTTCCTAATGCTCTGTTCCTTTAATAGATACTCATGTGGTGATCCCCAACCATAAAATTATTTCATTGCTACTTCATAACGGTAATGTTGCTACTGTTATGAATCATAACTTAGATATCTGCTATGTGACCCCTAAAGGGGTCGTGACCCACAGGTTGAGAACCATTGCTGTAGCTTATGGTATGATGCCACCCACGGTACTGAGAAATCTTCTCATTAATGGAGAGGCATACTTTACTAACCTAGGTACTTCCTAGTCCAATCAAAATGATGGTCAAATGAAGCACCAATAGAGACGTGTGTAGAGCTACTGTAAGAGAACTGCAGTGATCATACCATGATATTTGTTATAAATAACAATTATGTCTCTTGGTGATAGTCTGTGGTGGTTTGAATAAGAATGGTCCCCATAGGCTCATATTTTTGAATGCTTAGTCACCAGGGAGTGGCAATATTTGGAAGGATTAGAAGGATTAGGAGGCATGGCCTTGTTTGGAGGAGGTGTGGCCTTGTTGGAGGAAGCATATTATTAGGGGGTGGGCGTTGAGGTTTCAAAGGTCCAAGACAGGTCCAGTGTCACTCTCTCCTGACTTGCAGACCAGGATACAGCTCTTGGTTACTGCTCCAGTGCCATGCATGTGGCCATGCTCCCTGCCATGATTATAATGGACTAAGCCTCTGAATTGTAAACAAGGCCCCAGTTAAATGCTTTCATTCATAAGGGTTGCCTTGGTCATGGTGTCTCTTTACAGCAACAGAACAGTGACTAAGACACAGTCATAGGTGTTGCTAACTTTGCTGTGCCTTACTGTCTACATTTATAATTGAAGAAAATGTCGAGTTAAGAGTTTTGTGAAAAACAAAAAAAAAAGGTTATTTTCCCTGCTCATGGGCATGCACCTGGGTAGTGTCTACCCAGGATCCCAGGTTACACTTATTTGCCCCGCAGTCTTTATTCTCATCTCCCTCATGACCTCCACCACATTAGTCATGGCGTGTTAGACAGCAGCCCTGGAGCCAGTCTCAATTCCTTTTCTGACACAGTGCTTCAGTTTAATTGGTACTAAACCTCAAAGAAGGTGTTCTGGCAAAGACGTTACATTCTAAATGGTGAAATCCAAGAAGAGCGGACTAGGCCAGAAGCCATGGAGTCTGGTTGTTTTCAGATCAGAAAAATGACTTGCTGTTATAACAAACTTGCCCTGCTTTTTCTCAGGACTTGACAAAAGTTAGACCTGCTTTTATTTCTGTGATGAACCTTTCTCCGTGTTACCCATCTGAATTAGAGGCCAAGGGTGTGATGGTGGGCTCACACACTAAGTTCATCAGAGTTATCCTTCAAGGCGTATTCTGAATTTATGACTGTAATCAAAGAAATTAGTTTGGCTTTGTTTAGTTGCTTTTTTCATGTGTTAATGAGAATAGTGTGTGGAGAAAATACCTATTTTTACTGCAAGCTTAGATCCAATCAGGTCTTGCAATCTGATGTAATCTGTGTTTAGTTTTCTAAACATCTATGTTTGAAATGTGTGCATTTGAGCTACATAAAGTACCAAACACCTTCATGGAAAGTAGATTTAAGATGTTAAATGCTTCTTTGAAGATTGTAAAGTGGAACACAGTGTCTGAAAGTTGAATACACAGTGCCTCGTTCTCTTTTGTGTAGTATTTTGTGAGGTTTTGAAGAGTAATGAAAATTTTCATGTGGGATTCTCAACTTGGAACAAGAAACAGAGACTTAAGGTTTGAGTTTGGAAGTCCTGAGGTTCTGCTTGTTTTATTGTACTCAAAATCAAGTGCATGTAGGGAAAGTCTACTTTTAACAGAGACCAATTTAAAATGGCCACAGAAATTTAAGCTATCAAGTGAAAAAGAGGTTCAATCAGGGTATTAGCTTGAAAAGTAAGTCTAGACCCATTAAAACAAGTTTGGTGTATTTCACATAAGATGTAGCTTATCACAACAGGTGTGGTAGGAATATCGGAGAGCTCACATCTTGATCTATCAGTAGGTGGCAGAGAAGTCACGTGTTGATTTTTAAAAAGGTTTATTTTTATTTTATGTGTATGAATGTTTTACCTGCATGTATGTATGTGTACCATGTGCATGCCTAATACCTGTGGAGGGCAGAATAAGGTGTCGAGTCCCCTGGAACTTGAGTTATAGATGGTTGTGGACTGCTTTGTGGGTACTGGGTGCTGGGAATTGAACCTTGGTCCTCTGGAAGAACAGCAAGTACTCATCTCCCTAGCACCTAGATGTTGATATTTTGGATACACATTTTCGACAAGTGATATGAGATGTATTCTAATGTTGATTTTGATCTTAATTGTCAACATGACTGTATTACAGAGTGTCTTAGGAGACACACCTCTGGTTCTGTAAGAGTGTTTCCAAAGATGTTAACTGAAAAGGGAATGTCCACCATGAACATTGGCAGCAGCATCAAGGAGAAACCGAGGGGCACATTAGCAGTCACCTCTCTTTGACTTCGGTCTGCAGATGTGATATCAGCTGCGTCATGACCCTGCCATGGACGATTAGACCCTCATACCGAGAATCAATCCTTCTTCCCTTGAGTTGCTTCAGATATTTGGTCAGAGTAACGCAAAAGGCAACTAGCAGGGAGAGGTTATGACAGTCTCATTATGTTTTCCATTTTTCTTAGTGAGATCATGTAGGGTTAGTTTTGGCAAAGTCTTTCAAGGGCTTCGGTTAATTTTTCCTTACACCTTCTTCCTACTTTTGTGTTCAAATTATCCACTTTGAGGTGCCTTTAAAATTTTTTGCAAGACTTATCATTTTTTAATCCATTATCAAGAGTTGTGGAGATTGCATTCCCATGAAGGTAGATGTCATGGTATTTTATGAGTGGGGAATGCTGAGTTTTAACTAGTTTTATAAGTGTATAATTTATCAGTGACTTATTATCCCCTCTCCTGTTCTTTTGCCTATCTGGGAGTAGAGTATGGGGATATTCACTTCAAAACTACTACTCATTAAATTATTATTGTATCCTTTTATTCATGAAAATACTAGAGGAAATTGACATTATAATCACACGTAAATATGGCATATTAGCCAAAGGTCTATCCTGTGCAAGAGGAATTTCCAGTTACTGACTTGTAGCAAGTGCCTGTGGAGTAGGCTTGAATTTTCAAATAATGGAAAGTTTCTAACCATTTTGATGTCATCTGTCTTGGACAAAGGAAGCTTTCCCTGACTTGGGAGCAGGGGAGTAAGAAAGATTGCTTCTATAACCCTCAGTCTTTGTTTGCAACTTACTGTTGCTGCTCCCATTCAAGTAGTTTTTTCCCCCTAAAGCCTTGAGAATAAAAGTATCAGCATTATGTTTTCGATGCTACACTATAACATGGGGCAATGGCCATAGCCAGTGGTATTTTGTGAAGATAATCATAATAGTGATGATCCATAATTACAAGGTGCTCATTACAAGTGACAATATTGTTACTTATAGACCATTGTGGTGATACTTTATTTGTGCTGAAATGTGGTGAGATACATACTTGTATGTTGATAAATAAAGCATGCCTGGAGATCAAGGGGAAAAAGGCCAGCCATTTTTAAGTAAACATAGGAGTCAGGCAGTGGTAGCACATGCCCTTAATCTGATCACGTGGCTGGCAGAGTCTCTGTGTGTTCAAGGACACACTAGGGAACAGCCAAACGTGGTGACACACGCCTTTATTCCCAGTACCAACCATAGAGACCTGGAGGTCTGTACAGACAGGCAGTGACAAGGAAGTGAGGTAGCTGGGCTAAGAGCCAATGAGAGGGCAGAGCAGCAAGGCAATAAAGGCACAGGTAGACAGGAAGTAACTCACCTTTTGGTAGCTGCAGAGCTGGAGAGGTAAGGTTGGTGGCTATCACTATTTCCCTGATCTCTAAGGCTTTCACCCCTATATTTGGCTCTGTGTTTTTTATTTAATAAGACAGCTTAGAAATTCATCTACAGACCATGGAGCAGGAACACATGTATGGGCACAGGAGATATTTACAACAACTCTATATAGTAGGTGCTATTGTTTTGACTTTACCAATTAGAGATCTGATACATAGGAAGGCTGAGAACTACCAAAAAGTCACAACTTACTTACTGGAAAGTCAGAATTTGAACCTAAATATCTGACTCCAGGGTCCAAACTGTTAGAGCTTTCATTCTATTTGAGGTCACTTAGTATTAAATATTGAGCACTCACCTACGCCTCTTTCCATTAGCATTCCTGATTCCATTCCTGACACCATAGAAAAAAACATGTGTCCTGAAAGTCTAAGGCTCAGGTGAAGTTAGAAGAGTTGTGGTACAGACAAAATGTTTCTGAGAAACTTTGAGAAAGAGTGTTTCCTCTTGTGTTACCAGATAAGAAGGTGAAAGGAGAGGGGTCATATAGAACTATATTGATGTATATATTGTTGCAGCATTTACTTAATGGCTAATATCCACTTAAAAGTGAATATATACCATATTTGTATTTCTGGGTCTGGGTTACCTTATTCAGGATGATTTTTTTCTAGTTCCATCCATTTGCCTGAAAATTTCATGATGTCATTTTTTAAATAACTAAATAGCACTCCATTGTGTAAATGTCACACATTTGTTTATCCATTCTTCTATTGAGGAGTTTCCAGTTTCTGGCTATTATGAATAACGCCATCATGAACATGGTTGAGCAAGTGTCCTTTTGGTAGGATGGAACATCCTTTTGAGTATACACCTAAGAGTGACATCGCTGGATTTTAAGGTGGGTCAATTCCCACCTTTCTAAGGAACCACTGTATTGATTTCCATACAATCTTGCTGTACAAGTTTGCATTCCCACCAGCAGTGGAGTGTTCCCCTTGTTCCACATCCTCTCCAGCATGAGCTGTCACTCATGTTATTGATCTTAACCAATCTGTCGGGTGTGAGACGGACTCTCTGGCACCAGGGGTTAGGGAGAAACCTGGTGCCAGAGAGTCCATCTCACACCCGACAGAATGGCTAAAATCAATAACACGAGTGACAAAAAGTTTTGATTTGCATTTCCCTGATGGCTAAAGATGTTGAACATTTCTTTAAGTGTTTGTTTCTCAGCCATTTAAGTGTGTGTGTGTGTGTGTGTGTGTGTGTGTGTGTCCCTTCTTTTGGTTTTGCTGGTGTGAGATTATTTATTTCCTATGTTTTCATGGATGTAGTTAATCTTTTTGGGTTGGAGTTTTCCTTCTCTCCCCTTCTGTAGAACTGGATTTGTGGATAGATATAGTTTACATTTGACTTTTTTTTTTATGACATATCTTATTTTCTCCACCTATGATGATTGAAAGTTTTGCTGGGTATGGTAGTCTGAGCTGGCATCTGTGGTTTCTTAGAGTATTCAGCACATCTGTCCAGGCCCTTTTGTCTTTTACAGTCTCCACTGAAAGAAATCAGGTGTAATTCTAATAGGTCTGCCTTTATTTGTTATTTGGCCTTATTCCTTTTATCTTTTAATATTATTTTTTTGTTTTGTATGTTTAGTGTTTTGATTATTATGTGGTGAAGGGACTTTCTTTTTTGGTCCAATCTATTGGTGTTCTGTATGTTTCTTATACCTTTATAGGCATGTCTTTCTTTAAGTTAGGAAATTTTTCTTCTATGATTTTGTTGCAAATATTTTCTGGGCCTTTGAACTGGGATTCTTCTCCGTCCTCTATCCCTATTACTCTTAGGTTTGTTCTTTTCATGGTGTCCCAGATTTACTGGCTGTTTTGTGTACAGAGCTTTTTAGATTGAACATTTTCTTTGATTGACTGATGGATTCATTTCTTCCATTGTATCTTCAATGCCTGAGATTCTGTTTTTCATCTCTTGTGTTCTGTTGGTGAGGGTTTCCTCTGTAGTTCCTGCTCGAATCCCTAAAATTTTCACTTTCAGGATTCCTCCAGTTTGTGTTTTCTTTATTGATTCTATTTCCATTTTCAGGTCTAGAACAATTTTATTTGTTTCCTTTAACTGTTTGTTTGTTTGTTTGTTTTGGCTTTCTTTAAGGGATTTATTCATTTCCTCTACTTGTTTGTGTTTTCCTGGATTTCTTTAAGGGATTTATTAATTTCCTCTTTAAGGACCTCTATCATCTTCATGTAGTTGGTTTTAAGGTCTTTTTCTTGTTCTTGGCTATGTTGGAATATTCAGGGCCTGCTGTGGTAGGATAGCTGGGCTCTAGTGGAGACATTTTGCCCTGCCTGTTATTGATTGTGTCCTTTTCCTGGTGTCTGGGTTTGGGATAATTATAGGTCTATAGGTGCTGATTTCTGAGTTTTGTCTTTGTTGAGTGGGTGTTTTGTTTCTTGGTTTCTATTTCCTCTCAAGATTTTCAGAGAATGTGATGGCTGTGTGCTTCCTGTTTTACTGGCCTACTTAGCTAGAGTGTTTACAGGGAATGCCTGTGTAGCAGGAATCTTAAAGAGTCTTATTAATAAAACAAACTCGAGGCCAGTTATTGGGGTGAATGCTGGAAGATCAGAGAAGCAGAACAAGCCACAGCTACCTCACCTCGGCAGTTCCTCAGCTGATCCTGTTTCCTCAGACTGGAAGCCCCTGAGTCCTCATCCAGAATGAATCTCAGCTGAACTGCTGCTTGAAAGCCTGAATACTTAACCAGCCAAATGCTGCTAGTTTCTGGTCCTCACGCCTTATATATCTTTCTGCTTTCTGCCATCACTCCCTGGGATTAAAGGCTCGCTTTCTGGGATTAAAGGCGTGAGTCACCACGCCTGGCTGTTTCCAATGTGGCCTTGAACTCACAGAGATCCAGAGGGATTTCTGCCTCTGGAATGCTAGGATTAAAGGTGTGAGTGCCACCATTTTCTAGCCTTTGTATCTAGTGGCTGTTCTGTCTCTGACCCCAGATAAGTTTATTAGGGTGTACAATATTTTGGGAAACACAATACACAATACACAAAACCACATGCCTGCTGGTGTTGGAGGCTGGGATGAATGAGAGTAGGGAGGCCAGGAGGGGATGATCTATGAGATCCACAGAAGATGTGGACTTTGGGGAAGGGAGGCTGCAGCTCCTGGTCTGTTGCAGCTCTATGGACAAGGCTGAGGGATTGGGTTTGGAGGTACAGAGAGAGTGGAGAAGGCCTGCAGGCAGGCTACCTGCTCTTCTGGTAGGTGTGGCCCGTAGTTGGGCAGGGGGGTATCTGCCTGAGTTGGAGGTTGGGATACAGTGATGAGTGGGAAGAAGGATGCGGGGAGGGGATGGTCTGTGATATCCACAGGAGATGTGAACAAGGCAGTGGGGATGATGCTGCAGCTGGTGTTCTGTTGCAGGGCTAGGGAGAACCTGAGGGATTGGGTCTGGGGGAACAGAGCAACATTAGTCTTTAAAATGATAGGGTTAAATTATAACATTTTAAGGATAACATGTTGTATACAAATTGCTCAATATATCTGACATTTCCATATGCTTACATATTCTCCCTATCCTGAAATTTTAATTACAGTAGGGAACACTGCTTACAAAAAGATTCCAGACTTTAGTGGGTCTCTAAAGAAATAAATTCCCGCATTTGCAGTTCCCAAGGTATTATCTGTTGTGGTTTGGACATGAAATGTCACCTGAAGGATTGGTCCCCATCTGGTGGCAGCTTCGGAAGATGATTGAATCACAAGTATGTTAAACTTACCAGATTAATTTGGAAGCAGAGCCTTGTTGGAGGAAGTAGGTCGCTGGGGGGCATGCCCTTGAAGAGCGTATTCTGCTCAGGGCATCTTCTCCCTCTCTTCGTTTCCTGGCTGCCGCCAGGTAAGAAGCCTTCTTCCTGCTATGTCCTCACCTCCATGATGTTCTGCCTTCCTATTGCCCATATGGAAGGAGACTGTCAATCATGGACTGACTGAAACCTTTGAAACAATGAGCCAAACAAGTGTTTTTTTTCTTTCGGTTGATTTTCTCAGGTACCTTGTCAAAGTGACAAAACCTAGCATACCATGTACAGATATTCATGTATATACACATATATAGTAAAAACAAACAAACAAACAAACAAACAAACAAACAACAAAAGACAAAAACCAGACCCACAGCCATGACATACTGCACACACTGCTCTGTACCTTGCCTTGTCCATGTTACATGATGACTTGAATGTTATTCATTGGTTGTATATGGCGTTCCATTCTAGGATACAATTATAACATATCTAGGGATATGTTCATTTATTTAAAGAAACTTTATGCATGGAAATTATGATTATTTCTATATTTCTGTCACGATAAATGATGCTGTAACAATTTGTATGTATGTATCCATTAATTGTTTAGAAATCAGCATATTCTTCCTAATGATGTTAGTGTTTATTGTCAGTCTGACACAATGTAGCATCTCTTGGGAGGTGGGCCTTTGGGCATGTCTGTGGAGGATTATCTTAGTTAAATTAACTGAGGTGGGAAGACGTTCCCACGGTGGACGGCATCGTCCCCTCATCAGGGGATTCTGGACTGTTTAAGTGTTGAGCACCAACACGCATACACTGATTGTTCTCTGTTCCTGGCTATGGATGTAATGTGCCCAGCTCCCTCATCTTCTGCTGCTGGGACTTCCCACTGTAATGGACTGTAACCTGGACCTATGATCTACATAAACCGGTTCTTTCTTAAAGTGGTTTTGGTCAAGTTGTGTTTATAACAGCAGTAGGAAAGGTAGCCATCGTTTTCATATTTTATCCTTTGGCTTCTTATTTAGAATAGTTTCTTAAGCTTATGCACTCTCATAAGATATTTTTTCCTGTAGTTTAGTTGCTATTTTGCTCAACATATGAAATATTTGTATGATAGTATGTACTCCATCTAATTGTCTTTTTTCTTTGATTTTAGTTGGTAACAAGTCACATTTCTGTGTACTTCTAGAATCTAAGATTTTTTTTTT
>CABHPR010152804.1:7416-37295 GCA_902168415.1 Peromyscus melanophrys
GAGAGAGAGAGAGAGAGAGAGAGAGAGAGAGAGAGAGAAATAGTTCTTTAAACTCTGGGACAAGCTGCTGTCTAGAAGACCGACTTGTTGCTGTTTCAGGCTTAGAATTCAAGCCCAGGATATGGAGAGGCAGTTCCTTGCTCTCACAGTGTCAGGGTGTTGGCGGACTCCTCCAGCAGGAGGCAAGAGGTTCAGCCAGAGGCTCCCAAGGCCCCTTCTACTGACTGATGAGTCCACACAGCTGTGGTTGCTTGTTATTCACACTGCATACCATCTATTGGGTGTCTAGCCAACAGTCCTGTTCTAAGGACTGTATAAATATCGACTCATTTCCCCTGTATTTCAGTGATCCTCTAAGATAGATGTTTTCTCCATCTTATTGATGTGAATACAGAGGCACAGGGGTGTTAAGTTATTTGCTAAATGAGCAAGAACCCACAACTGCCTCCCCACTCTTCATTTCAGGAGGTGACTAGCCAATTAATTGAATCAGGTATATGGATCCTTCATTCTTGGTATAGCATTGAGCTGTTGTCTGCAAATGACTTTTATTGTTATTACAACAATACTTTAAATAGTGCTTCATGAAGATTATCTGATTCTCCTGGAATTACATATGTATATTTTTTTTGCCAGAAAAAAACCTTATTTTTTGCTATATTGTGACCTGAATAATTTCTAGATAGAAATGCAGGTGATTTAAATACTTTTACTTTGTCAGCCCAACCCTTACTTTTTAAGCTTATAGTACATTTTAAATACTTTTACATTTATTTATTTATTTGTGTGCCTGCCTGCTCATGTAGATGTGTGTGTGTGTGTGTGTGTTTGCAGTACACATGTGTGGATGTTTGCAAACCATGGCGTGCGTATGGAGGTCAGAGGGCAATGTTCTGGAATTGCTTCTCTTCTTCTATGTGGATCTGAGGGACTGAACCCGGACAGACCATCAGACTTGCTGGCAGTCACCTTTCCCTGCTGAGCCACCTTGCTGGCCCTTATAAATAAAAAAAAGACACCTCTTATAATCTATTCCTTCATAATCCATGTAATTCTTTTCTAGTTGCATGATCTTTTCCTGAGCCACAGGGACTCCCTGCAAGAGAGTTTGCAAGAACTCCCTGCCCTCCAAGTTTGAACTCTCTGTCAGGGGTAAACTTGGTACTGGAGTCTATATGGATTATTAAACACACAATGGTGTTTGCCATTCCTTATGTTTACAACCTTAAAAACCTCATCTGGTAGCAGACAGCTGGAACACACCATAACAGCCTTTCCAGTGTTTATGTGAGTAGTTCCTGAAGCGGGAAATATGACAGGTTCTGTATCACCCCAAATGTTTTTTTTTCAAACACTACTTAATCCACTGTCTTCCTAAGGCCAACAAAATCTATCTTTTTCTGAGCAGCAGGATGTGTTTATTTTCAGTCTTACATAGAAACTATTTGCTGATACAATTACTTAACCAACATGACTGATTTACATGTTGCAATCAACGGACAAATATACTTCAGGATATGGACTGATTTTTATGAAAATAAAATTAGTCACTTCTTCCAAGTTTTAATCTTTTTTTTTCTTTTTTTTTCTTTAGTAAAATGACTAAATAATTTTGGGTCTGGAGAAGTACTATCTTAAACAAGTCTGTGATAATTAAAATATGTAAACGTATTTGTTTAAATGAAGTTTGACTATTTAAACAGCAATACAAATTGGCAGCTGGGAACACTACTTGGAAAAAATGGTTTATGAATGGCATAGTCTTGACAAGTCTACTGTGTATGCAACAGAAACAATGTATCAGTTAAAGCAGGCAAGGATAGGGGACTGGATAAAGGATGGACTGAGATCTGTTGGAGATGGAAAAACTGGCAAAGATCATGAAACTGATAAGGTAGAGAGATAAAAGTTCAACAGCCAATGGGAAGATAAACACCTCTAAATCGTGTGTGAGGGGCTGGTGTGAGCACGTGACATCTGTTTAGTGGGTCAAAGTTCAAGGGTTGTCTAGGAAAAGGCTTCCTGGCATGCCCTGAGAAAGTATCACTGGAGGTAAGGTCAAGGTTTTTGAGCAAGGAGCTAGACCTGGAAAGTTCTGGAAAGAAGTGCTCCCTAGATATTTCCTGAACTCAGTTTGCTTGGTGAAAGGTGGTCCGCTGTTCTCAGAAAGATCTAGCTTTACCCTTGGAGAAGAAATGAGCCATGGCTGGGAAAATATGATGCACACACTCATGGCTCTTGTCTCCTGTGAGTCTTAAGAGCAATGAAGACTCTTTATCAATCAGGAATAATTTGGGCTGTGCACATGGGAAAACATTAATATGGGCTGGGGGAGATGGCTCTGGTAAAGTGTGAGGACTGGAGTCTCAATCCCAGAAGCCATGTAAAAACTAGACAGGCATGGCTTTCCTGTAATTCCATCTCTTAAGAGGTAGAGAAGGGCATACTTGAGGCTGGGTACTTATCAAGTAGAGAGCTTTATTTGTCTCACAGTCGGCCTTAGGTCAGCTCTGGTGAGGACCCCATGGAAGATAACATCACAGTGGTGGAATCTTGTGCAATGGGGAGAAATCTCATGACGAGACAGATATGCAAGGAGCAGGGCCAGTACGAATTTCTTAGGAGGCCCCAGCTCTTAAAGGCCCTACCACCTCTTACCATTAGCACAGGAGGGACCAAGCTTCTAGTACTCAAGTCTTTGAGGACAAGCATGGCTAAATGTAGGACATAGCCATATATGTGGGAGCCTAATTTTAGGTTCCTCGTGGCTTTACCCAGCAGGTCTGCATAGAGAGGAGGATTAGACCACGGGCCTGAGTGCTGGTGTCTGAGATGGTCTGCACTTGGCTGTGCTGGGGGAGGTCTTTTGCTTCACCCCTTGGCATCTCTATAAATACCCTAGGGCAGAGATAGTCAGAGCCCATTGGAATAGGTTCCAGGCCCTCTTGAGGCTATCCTGTATTTTCTATCTGTTTATCTTCACACTCTAAATCCTTCTATCTAATATTTCCCGCTGCTCTCACTCAAGAAAACTCTGGGGAACTGTGGGGTTGGTGGGTAGCCACCCCACACGTATATAAATTACTCTAAAGAAGGTTGTCAACAATATTACAAGGCAGGACTGAGTCCATTGAATAATCAAATGGCCTAACCAAGGTCTCTTCTCTAGCAAGTGGGAAACTTTTGTCATGCCTAGTTGCTTCATTATTGCTCTTTCCCACTTTTTCTACTTAAGTTATTATGATTTATCACACTCAGCTCCTTAACATCATGTTTTATTATCATTATTTTTCCTCAAATGATAATTTATTGATCCATTCTTTCCCAGACTAACAAATTTACTCAACACAAGGGGGGTATATTTGGACAAACAGTATAGTTTGTTGGAAAAAGAAGCTACCCAGGATAGAGAAAAAGGAGGCTTCACTCTCAGCTGGTCTTCAATTCTTCGGCACCTTTACTCTCTTTATTTTACTAGTACACCTTGGTAACAATGTGGCATTGATCCTACTATATAGGACAGTTATATGGCTTAGATCTGTTACTTGGCTGTGCATTGGGAATAAAAAGACAGACTCATGGCCTGAAGGGGTTTACCTCAGAGATCATTTCCTCCAGCCCCATCAGTAAAGATGACCCATGGAATAGTAGAAGCCATGTTGAAGTAGAGATGTTGACTAGGATTCCATTGCATTTAATGTAGTCATGGTTCTTGCAGGACTCACAGCTCTTTTTACTTCCTATATTTGATTATGAAAATTATACTATTTTTCCAAACCTGGAAATGCTGTTTGGGCCTTTAAGATAAAGTCTAGGTCTTTTGTTCCCAACCTTTGCATCTAGCAGAAGGTCCTACTTCTGTGGAAGACTCCTCATCTTGTGTCACTTCAGTCAGGACCCTACAGTCTCCTTCCACTTAGGATGCTGTGACTCGTTTCCTGTCTGTTATGCTTCCCCCTAGCCTAAATATCCATTAGTCCTTTGCTCCTCTCACTTATTTGCCCATTTAAATTCTGCTTCCTCTAATGGGCCCTCTTTGTTTGCTATCAGTTGAGCTGGTCAGCCCTTCCTTATGGTCCTCTAATATGCTGCATATTCTGGGGTGCTCTAGTGTTAGCAGATAGCATATGAGTCCTGTACTTTCCATACCATGTTAAAATGACGTTTAGCGTACTCTCCCACTGAGACGGAGCAGCTTCAAGGTGGGAGTGATATGTTGATCATTTTCAGATTTCCAGGTCCTAGTAGAGGACATATAGTCAATTCTCAATAAACATTTATGAAGCCTATGAAACCACTAAAAGGAAGTTTGAAAATATACTCCCACATATTCAAGTTGCAATGGATGGGATTTCTCTAGCCCGGACAGGGCTATCTGTATGCTGATGGTGATAGCCCTACTACGGAAGCCTCTATTTCCTTTCCCTCCCTTTACCTTTTATGTACAACATAGTTCTGAAATTAGCAGCTAGTGAGTTTTGGCCAGTGGCAGCCATTGGTAATGTAACTGAGGATTATAATGGAATATAAATAAGGATTTGATTAGTTGTCTTTATAGACAAGGATATGATTTGTTTCCATATGCCTTGCTTGGTGATGCCCGCTGTCACGTCTGTCTTTCATCTCTGACATTTATTTTCTCCAGTGACTATAGTCCAGATCTGTTTATGCAGTACGTTATTCTGCAACTCAGTGAGAAACACATTGAAAGTTTTAATACCAGTGAAGCTTAGAGGTTGTAAGTTTTTTTTTTAGTAGTGTCTAGACTCAGACTTAAAAGTTTTATGTGTTATATAGTTTGCCATCAGAAATCTAAGTCAAAGCCAAACACCAACTCTTTATGGAATCTATTATGGGAAAAGTGCCACAGCAAGAAGAAAGGCAGGTAAGGGATGGACTAGTGTGGGAAATGAGGTGGGAGCTAGGTGGAAGATGAGGGAGAGGGATTGAATGGAGGGCTATGGGCAAGTAGAATCAAATAATGAAACACAAGTGGCCTTAACTTGGATAAATGTGTAGATAAATGATATACAATTAGAAGCAGGCAAAACTGTAACACGAATTGCTAAATGATCTTTATATAAAAAAAAACATGGAGCCAGATATTGGAGTGAATGCTGAAAGATCAGAGAGACAAAGGAACAAGACTTTTACCTCTAGGACTCCTCATCCTGAAAAGCTTTCCTCAGCTGAAAGACTTTAGTTTCTGTCTCCTCACGCCTTATATACCTTTATCTGACTACCCATATCATTTCCTGTTTCAAATTGCCTAGTGCTGGGATTAAAGGCATGTGACTCCCAAGTATTGAGATTAAAGGTGTGTGCTATCACTGCCTGGCTCTGTTTCTCTCCTAGACTGAGTCAATCTCATGTAGTCAAGGGGGGCTTTGAACTCAGAGATCCAAATGGATCTCTGCCTCCTGAGTGCTAGGGTTAAAGGTGTGTGCCACCACTGCCTGACCTCTATGTTTAATCTAGTGGCTTGTTCTGTTCTCTGATCTTCAGGCAAATTTGTTAGGGTACACAATATATCGCCACAGAAGACCACTGAACTGGGAAGCTTCAGAGGGGGCGGGCTCTATTGTGTTTTTAAGAAATGGGCATGCTACCTGCAGGTAGAGAGGAAGGGAGTGAGTTTTGCAGATGATTGACTTGGGTAGAGGTAGAACCAGGTAAGGAAAGTCCCGGAACAGATGCTGGCACTCAGATTGCAAACAGAAGTTTCCTGAGTGCTGTTTCTCTCTTGCCGTCTAGTTAAGCTGAAGCTTGTGACTCACTATTTTGGTCTTAATAATGGGCGGACAGTGGCTAGACCTTATGTGCAACAGGGAGAAATGGAGGACTAGATGAGAAACTGTGCAGATTTAATTGAAAAAACAAAACCATGGTTAATGACATTCTTATGTAACTGACTATTTTGGGGTTTTACACAGTACTTTGGAGGCGTGAAAGAACTATCATTTCTAAAGGAGTACAGTATTCAGTCGGGGAGCCACACAGACACAGTCCACATGCAAAGGCATTGGTATAGTTCCTTGGAGCTTTCCTGGAAGATGAAAAATTAATTAAAATTGTTTTCATGAAATTTCATTATAAAATATGTTTTAGTGAAGACTGGAAAAGTGAAAACAATCTAAATAAATTAGTTGTTTAAAGTAACTTGCTGTAAGT
This sequence comes from Peromyscus melanophrys, assembly GCA_902168415.1. Taxonomy (NCBI): domain Eukaryota; kingdom Metazoa; phylum Chordata; class Mammalia; order Rodentia; family Cricetidae; genus Peromyscus; species Peromyscus melanophrys. The sequence continues at coordinate 13,588 of CABHPR010152804.1, forward strand.
TTTCTTTTTCTAAAAAGTATTTGTGGCTTCTGAGGCATTGCTGAGTGAGGAATTGTTTTTTGCATGTTGGATGGGGTTGCAACATTGTGAGTTGCTTAGGTTAGCTTAGGGATTTGAAACTTAGACAGGTCCTTTGGACAGGTTTATAGCTTTAAAAATGTTGCTTTACCCTAGAATAAGTAAATCATAATTTCAGGGTCTGGTATTTGGGGGATTAATAGCTTTTAAAGGCTTCCAGAAGTTTCACATATGGGTCACAGACTGAGCTCTGTTGGACTGATTGATCCAACTGTTTAATGCTGAAGTACAAGCACTGGGGTTGACTCACAGACTCCGAGCTTGGTAGTCTGTGGTGCAAGATGGTCTAGGATTTGTGTGTGTGGGGGAGCTTCACATCAGTGGGGTTGGTTGGAGGTGCACTAAGAATGGAAGGGCTGTAACTAGGGAAGCAGGCAAGGTAACCAGAGACAAGCTGTGGGAACAGTTGCTAGGGAGAGGCAACAGCATCCTGCCAGATGGTGCCTGGCATCTTCATGGTACTGAACTGTTTTTAAAAGACCGGGCTGGTCGGTTTTTGCAGTGATGGACTTACAACTGGCCTTTTCAGGAAGGTCAGTTCAGAGGTCAGAGTCAATGTTTGTGGCTGCTGAAGTGAAGGTTTTGGACAGCCAGAGATCAATATGAAGATGGGATCTGGGAACAGACAACGAAGAGACACTTGAAGTATAAGAAATTGTGAAGACAGGGCAGACTCTAAACACGAATTGTGCACTCTTTAGTCCTCCTTGGGGATGCTGTGGTCAAGACCACACCCCAGGCTATGCCAGTGTATATGTTCACTTATAAAACAGATAATGGTACCCAGACCCTCTCTGTGTGCCTGTGTCAATGTGAGAAGATGGTGTAGGGCCTCTGACAAAGACATTTCTTAAGTTTTAATGAACTTCCTATTAGAATGCGCATGAGCTTTTGAAACAGAATGAAGTAGATTTAAACTAGTTTTAGTATAAATCTTTCCTTTAAACCTAAAAATCTGATTTCTTATAAGAAATATTATATTTACAGAAAAAAAATTTATTTTTTTGAGGGTTTATGACAGCAAACATTGGAAAAATCTCCCACTTCCCAGCACCAACACCTTTGAAATGAATGTGAGCACCCAGCCTGAATTTCTGGCTCCTCCTACATGGTGGTAATGACAATTGCCTGGGCTCCATTGAAATAAGAGGGACACAGTTGCCATGGAGCAGATTTAATGTATGCTTCCCCACCAGGTTCTGAAGAATAACAAACAAACAAGCCGAGAGACGAAGAAAAGCACTTTCCATGCCCTGGACGAGTCAGACAAACATAAATTATCATCTGTTTCAGTCTGAGACTGAAATAGGCCCACGGGGGACGGTCCTTATTCTTGGCAGAGTGCCCAGCCATGTACTGTGCTTCTCTCAGAGATTCATCTGAGCTCCTCTAATGTGGAACCCCAGAACTGACATCTTTGAGGACAAAAGAAAAATATGTCAAACTTTAGCTTAGTGGGATGATGGCGGCCAGGAGCTGGGGTGCAGCGGCTCACCCCATGTTTTGACTTTTTTCCTAGGATGTTTTGGATTTGGAGGATTAGGCAGGACCAGAGGCTCAGGGTCCTTGGGGACTAGGAATGGAACAGTTAGGCTTTGGTGAGAGAGGCCAGCGTTGATTAAAAATAAACGTTTGGGAAGAAAGATGGGCAGGTACCTGTCAAATCATGTCTTTTACTTTTCTAGTAAAGATCAATGATGAACTTAGTTTGTGGCTGTGAGTTAAGAGACCTTGACAGCTTTAGTTTTTAACTTAGAAAGCCTACCACTATTTAGCAAAATGTTTCAGAGGTTTAGGATAAACGATGTTTTAGAGAAGTGAGTTCTCCCACCATGAGGAACCGGGGAAAGCCAGTCTTAGGGGAAATCTGTTGTCACAACTTTCTCTTCTACTTTTATTGATATGGTCCTGACACTCCTTTCATTGAAATATGTACCTTAGGATAAGACTCGAAGGACTGTTAAGTGTTCTCTCTCTTCAGTGAAGAATTTAAACAACAACAACAACAACAACAACAACAACAACACAACCCTTAGAGTACCTATTAATTCCAGATCTGACTAACAGGACTCTACTTAGGGTGCCTCCCAGTCTAATGCTGAAAACTCCCCAGTATACACTGTTTAATCATCAGGGTCTTTATTGTTGGTGGTGCCTCTTCCTTTGCCTTCTGATGCCAAACAACTTCCCTTTCCACCCAATATCTTTGGAGAGGCCAAAACTCCCCTTTAAAAACTCCTTTAAAAATTCCTCTCTATAGCAATGAGAGACAGTGTCCCGAGAGTGTATTTTAGCTTCCAGGAGGTCTCTAAACTGAAAACACAAGCAAGTATTTTTTGCTTGTTTTTCAAAGAAGAGAATTGATAGCTTCCGTTACACTCTGGAAAAGCCCCAAGACTCCCTCCACACCTTTATGCTACCCCCTGTCAAGATCCCAGATGCTCAGTGATGGCATTTCAGGCAGCAGGGATCAGATGGAAGAAATTATCTGAGGTCTCTGGGGTCTTTCTGGCACTCAGCTCTTAGGGGTTGCAGTCAGGTCATACCAATTCTCAGTGATGCAGTCATCACTACTGTCCTTCCACCATTGTTTGCTATTGAATGTGGATTCAGCATTCAATGTGAGCCTTTTAATTGAGCCTCCCAGCCCCAGGAATCCCAAGATTGATACCTGAATTATTCAGCATTTTGCAGCTGCAAGTTAGTTTAAGCAGGAGAAAATACTTGTTGGTTCATATAAGGAAGACATAGACTTCTGGGCTGATCCAACCAGTGTCCTCGGGAAGCATTTTTTCTTCCCCAAGACAAAGATGACCATTATGACTTCAGGCTATTATTCTGTTAGTTGAGTAGATCTGTGGAAATATTTCTTTATTTGTCCCACCCCTTCTTCCTTCCTGTCCCATCCCTTCCTTCTACCCATCTAAGCTCCAGCATATATCCCACAGAAGGTTTTCATCAGCACTACACATCTTCCTGATCTATTCATTGTGTCCAAGGTATGAGGCAATCTAACTGGTCACGCTTGGACGGCTTGCTTACTTCTGAAGACGGGAGCAGTTGAAACACGTTGATTGAGAATAGGGAAGAGGTGGGTTTACAGGGGAAGCTGTAGTAGCCATGGCTATCGGCTGCTGTCTGCTGTGTAGCTCAGGTGTGTTCGCCACTCTAGATGTGGAAGGCTTGCAGAACACCTTCGAGTTCGGGGGCTTAGACGCTTCGGCATTCTGCGGACATATGATTATCTAGAGGCAGTTGGTTTATGACCTTCATCAGCTTTTCACAGTGACTTTGGTGTGAAATTTGGTAAGAACCCCCGATTAAATGTCCTCATTTGTCAGCTGAAGAAACTGAGGGCTCATAAATTCCAGCTAGCTGGCTTGTTCTAGAAGACAATGTCCATGATTTACCTACAACCCCAGAAGTTTCTAGAAGGACACTAGTCTCTGCCTACTTTATTAAAAATACTTGGGGAAACAGGTCACATAGTATCCACACCTGGAGATTCATAATGCATTTATACACATTAAAAGTTCTGAGGAAATTATTGTACAGAAATTGGTTTAACTCTGCTTAACCCAGAAACCCATTTGAATTCTCCCTCCTAAACCACCTGTATCCTACTTTAGGAAACCTGTTATAGCACTTGCTACTCCTTTAGGCAGTATGGTGTCTCGTGGGCCCACATAAGGAATCCAGGACACCTACTTTACAGGGCCATGTGCTTCCTAGTTATCTGGTTCAGGTTCAGATTCCGGGACACAGTTGCTTTCTGGTTCACAGAGGTGTCCTCTTGTTCCAGCTCCTACATTTTATCATGCCACACTGCCCTTAGCCAAGAAGTTAGAAGAATGGATGTTGATCAGTCTAGCAGAGAAATGCTCTCCAGAGTTTAGAGTTGGCAGATCTTGGAACATGCCCCATGCCTCAGATGTTTGTAGGGAAGAGGAAGCTTTCTGTTCCCTTTTGTCCCAGTCCCCACCTGTTTCCTCCTTGGCCCCTCCCCTTTGACATCTCTCCATGGAGCCCTTCTTCCTCTAGATCTCTAGACTTGTCTCCTACAACTTGTGCATATTCTTGGCCATTAATAGCAGTAATAGTAATAAGCCAGGATTTACTGGGAGGCTTTGTTTCAGGTGCAATAGTTTTCCTATCAGTGTGAGGGTCTAGGTATTATCTTGTTTCCATTCTGTAGTGGCAGATTCATATCACATTGATGTCCAGGGATTTGCACAGCTCTGAGGTCATAACAAAAAACAAAACAATCCTTACTGTGGCTGGGTTATTGTTCCCTTGGGGAAGTCATTTAAGGTGACTACCAGTTAATACAACCTCCCAAAGTGCATGAAAATATTACTGGGCACTAAAGATGCAGTGTGCTCCTTCCCAAGAAATATTTTGCTTTTATCAGTTGTCCTGGGGGAACAGATGTCTTTTGCATGAGAATGGTCCTCATGATGAGAAGATGAGATCCTGTGTAGCTTATGGGAAGATGACTGAACTAGGGTTGTTGCTCACTCCCATTACAGTGGGCCATGCGCAGGACTGTAACGGTAGGGATATTTTTCTGAAGTGTGTGGAAAGGCATGTGTGTATGTGTCTGTCCCCATAAGTGTTTAAAGAAAAGGGTGGGGGGGATAGAGAGACAAAGGCAGAAAGAGACACATAGACACAAGCAGAGACACAGAGAAAGACACACACACACACACACACACACACAAACACACACACACACACACACACACACACAGAGAGAGAGAGACAGAGACAGAGAGAGAGACAGAGACAGAGAGAGAGAGAGAGAGAGAGAATATGGAGAATATGACTGACAGTGCCTTCTGCTTCTATTGTTTTATAGGACCTTTAGCTTATGACAAGAATATGGAACTTATTTCAGTTTACTAGTTTTTCTCCACCGTGTCTCTGCATACCTGCCCACACAGCACTACTCTGTTTCTTGTGCCTGTCTGATGTGCCAGAGGATCCTGCTTCTCTAATAGTGGTGCCTACCTTTACAATCCACAGGAAGCAGTCGGTAGAAAAATGTACTTCTTTCCCCAAGTTTTTGCTTGGCAGGCGAGGACTTTGGCTTTAGTGTCAGGATGTGACCCATCCTTCATCTCTCAGGTTCTCCCATTTTGTCTAGATTTCTGCAGTTTAGTGAAAGCCTAGGGATTTCACTGCAATGTGTTTTTAGATTCAGGAATCAGATAAGAAGAGAGGGCAAGAGGGGGATATGCCACGGCTACAGGACTGACCACACCAGGCTGGAAGTGGGGGTGGGTGGAGTGCTTAGAGACTGAAGGTTGTCATCAAAGGCCAGAGATCAGAGGGGAAGCACAGAGGGCTAAGGAGGTTTCTGAGTTGTGTACATATACACCTATGCATTGTCTAAACATTCATATTATATAAACCTTCCCCCTTATTCTGGAAACTGATAAGGTAGAAACTGTATTCTAAGTGAACTGATTATTCACTGTGGAGGAAGGATGTTGTTCTGGGCAGTAAACCAAGGACATATGCTATGGATTGCACTGAAAAGGAGATGGAACATCTAATACTTCAGAAGGAGGCTCCATCTTTCAGAGAGTTAATCAGGTTATCATGAGGCTATTGGGTGGTAAGTCAACATTACTGGTGCCCTTACAGAAAGAAAAGTTCAGACATAGAGATGCCATGCACAGAGGCATGATATGAAGAGGCACAGGGAAATGTCATATGAAGATGGTAGCACACACTGGCACATCGTTTCACAAGCTGAGAAACATCTGGGGATGCCAGGAACTGGGAGAAGCCAGGAAGCATGCTTTCTCTCTGGATTCCAGAGTGACTGTGGCATAGTTTGGGGTTTTTGTTCTCCAGAACTATGAGACAATAGATTTCTATTGTTCTATTGGTCTTTGTTATCATGGCCCTAGCCAAATAGGGCAGGGTGAGAAGGTGAGTCCACTTGTGAGTCCAGGTACTGCCATGGGAAATTCCTACTCAGTGTAGCTTCTCACCAGGTGACAGCCTGGGTGCTTGCTGTGGTTGATACTCAGGTTAAGGAGCCTCTTAGAGTCCATAACTAGTTCACAGTGGACCTGGGGTTCCACACCAAAGCCTGCCCCTGTCCTCACACCCACCGCATCACAGCCCTCAATCTTCTGGGCAGTGGTGACGGAATGCATGGTTAATTTGGACCGTTTTCAGTTTGAGGCAGCCCTGGGAACTTGAGCTGAGACCTTCCTGCTTAATCAGCATGGTGCTCATCAGCCTCTTCTATTTTAGTCTGAAATTGTCATTCTCTGCTCATGTTCTCCAGCTTGAAACTCTCCAGTCTGCCTCGTTAGAGCTCATCACAATCTATAGCCATGCATGTTTGGGTTTACTGTCTCCCGAATTCACTCCCAGTCTGGGCAGGCAATACGGATTTCAGGAACTGTTTAGGAAAGTGGATTTGATTTGGCAATCTCTAAAGTCTTGTCATTCTTTATGCTAATGTTTGAACTGCAAAGGGTCCCTTCTCAGAGTCTAACCTAGGCTTAGGCTCATCAGCTTCATCATCCTCGTCAGAAATATCTGCTTTACTGCATCATGCCTGCTCCTGCTCTGGGATTGGTGTGCAGCAAGTTAACTAGGCACAGCCTTTACTTGCAGTTAATATTCTATTAACTAATTAATTGCCTTTGAATTTTACAAGCAAATTTATGGAAACCCAAGAAAGCACATATATCACAAAGATACTGAAATGGGAATTTTAAATATGGTTGAGTTAAATGGTATAGCATATTTGCATAGAAGTCAGGGCAAAGAGGCAACAGACACTGTACACATGCTGAGTGGATCTGAGGCACAGATCCAGACCTGCTTGGAGAGGATGCAGCTGGGGCTTGCTGGATAGCAAGAAAGTTCCCAAGATGCTGTGTTGGCAAAATTATCTTGCGTTTAGCCCCCAGGAACTTTCTGGAAATCTGCCCTCTAGGGTATTGGGGAAATCTGTTCACAGGAAGGGGTCTCATTAGGGGAACTCTGCTACAAATCTGCTTGGTGGGGGTGGGGCTAAGTTCTTCCTGCTGGGTCCTATTTACTGCAGTGCATTGTAGGAGCCAGACACTGGGGATGCTGCCTATGCTGCAGGTGCTGACACTTAGGAAATCCCCCACCCCATGTTGTAGGAGGAGCCTGGACAAGCTGTGAGCCTTGCAGGAGGCTGCAGGGGCAGTTACCAGAGCCAGGACATAATTCTGTTCTCCATGATGCCTCTTCTGAGCTCATTATTGACAGACTAACAGTGCCAGAAGCCAAAGAAAACATTTAAGGGGCCCATATTCATTTCCACAGAGCAGACAAAAAGGGTGAGTGTAGAGCTGGCAGGCGACTGAATGGCAGCTAGCATACTGAGCCTGTAGTTCTAAACAGTTCCAATGATAGTTATGTTCAATACAGATCCAAATGGCGTTGGCCTACAAATCAGCACCGAGTTTTCTCTTGGCCAAGATAGCATGAAGAGATAATCTGTCTCACTGTCTTCAGAAAAGTTAAGAAGTTTTCTAGAATAAAAGTTGTGGCATCTGCTTCCACTGGAAGATGGAAGACATAAAATGTCCAGTTATTCATGTTAAAATGACAAAGAATAGTGTTTAAAATGCCATACTTTTGTGAACGTTAAAAACCTAGGATGGTCATTATGTTACTATTTATCTGACAGTGGTGATTAATTTCCAATGTCAATTGGACCATTAAGCAGATAGCTTGATGTAGTAGGCAGGGTTCTCCAGAGAAGCAGATCCATATATATCAGTTTAACAATGGTCAGCTTCATTCTCCAGAGGCAGAGAACCTGGGAGCTTTCAGTCCATCGATGTGGATGCTCCAGCAGCCCCACCTGAAAGTTCCTGGGACTGCTGGTATTGAATCCACTCTGGAAGGCTGGAGAAGGGGCAGCCTGAGGTTTATCCCATCTAGAAATGCCCTTGTTGCTAGAGTTTTCCTGTCTGGCCCACAGTCAGGACAAATCTCTCTCACCCGCCAGGCCCACAGCCGCTCAGACCCAACCAAGTAAACACAGAGACTTACATTGTTTACAAACTGTATGGCCGTGGCAGGCTTCTTGCTAACTGTTCTTATAGCTTAAATTAATCCATTTCTATAAATCTATACCTTGCCACATGGCTTGTGGCTTACCGGCATCTTCACATGCTGTTTGTCATGGTGGCGGCTGGCAGTGTCTCCTCAGCCTTCCACTTCCCAGAATTCTCTCCTCCTTGTCCCGCCTATACTTCTTCCTGCCTGACCACTGGCCAATCAGTGCTTTATTTATTGACCAATAAGCAACATGTTTGACATACAGACCATCCCACAGCATGCCCTCACAGATATGAGTCTAGCAGATTATTGTAAAACTTTTAAAAGCTGACAGTCAAAGTCAAGCACCTTGAGCCTTTTAGTTTCATGTGGTACCATTGTCAATCAGTGGCCTTTGTTATGAGAGTCATGTTTAGACACTCCTGTCCTGTGTCTGTAAGTTCAAGCATGTTCTCTATGTTATCTTCTTCCAGACTCAGATATCAGAGCTTGTGTTGAAGCACTTGGTCCACTTGGAGTTGTGTTTTGTTGAGGGAGAGTGATGAAGGTCTAGTTTCATTTCTCTACATATAGCTATCCAGTTTAACCAGCACCATTTAAATGTTGACATCTTGTCTTTCCTCCAGTGTATATTTTTGACTCTTTTGTCAAAAATCAGGTGGTTATCCCTGTGTTGACTTATATGTGAGTCTTCAATTCTATTCTAGTGGTCAATGTATCTGTTTTAATATCAGTACCATGTTGTTTTTATTATAATAGCTCTGTAGTATAACTTAAAATCATGAATGGTGATATCTTTAGCAGTTCCTTTTTTTGTTCAGGATTGTTTTGCTTATCCCATGGTTGGGTGTCTCTCTCTCTCTCTGTGTGTGTGTGTATGTGTGTGTTGGGTGTTTGTGTGTGTTGGGTGTTTCTAAATGATATTTAAGATTAGTTTTTTCAATTTCCATGAAGAATTGCATTAATTGTTTTATGAGGATTGCATTGAATGTGTAGACTGCTTTTGGTAGGATGGCAGAAGACTGAATTTACTCTCCTACCTTGAGCTGACGTACCTCTTTCCTGCCCAGAGCTGACATCAGTACCTTCCTTCCCCTTTAAGCTTCAGCATCATTGGTTCCTTGGAGTCTCAGGTCTTTGGAGTCAAACTAAATCTCAGCCTTCCTGTTGTATGAAATAAATAAATAAATGAATGAATGAATGAATAAATAAATATCTCCTTACATTCCTATATAGGTCCTATTCATCCTAATTTTTCTGGAGAACCTTGACTCATACAGTCAATATTATTCAGTAATTTAACTGTTACCCTGGAAATATTGTGGTTGCTACAAATCAAAACTGTATTTCTGGGGATAAAAGAATATCAAACACTTACAGATGACATTAAATATTGTCCTTGAGTGAACACAGCATTTTAGACCAAAAAGAAAAAAAAAGGAAGAACAAAAAATGCCTTTGATTAGGACCATTGCAAAATCTTATTTTGCCCACATAGCTTCTTGTTATAAACATTTGGGCAGAAAAATCATTATGTGTATTATATTACATCATAACTGTATATATATCTGTTGATTTTTCCTGGATTTGTTCAAATTTAGATAATTTTTTTTGCAAAAATCCTATCTATATGGAGCATGTGCAGGCTTTTATTACTGCCACTATTTTCTAAGCACATAGTGTGACAACTGTTTACAGACACATTTTATTAGTTATAATAAGCTATCTAGAGGTGATTTAAGTACACAGGAAGATGTGTGCAGGCAACATACAAACACTATGATATTTTCTATAAGGATGGACTCTGGACTCCATAAAGGGTTCTGGAAACTATCCCAAGGCTGAGGGAAATGGACCTTATTTCTAGGGTGTAAATATCCATCTATCCTACACTCTTACTATTCTTGGAAACCGCTGTTTACACCATTGAATTGAGGGAGGAGGGAGGTTGTGTTTCTTTGTACAAGCTTTGAATTTATGAGATGAGATTTTTTTCTATGTGAATTTCTTTGCCACAGAGAGGTGGATAGTTCTCTGATCTCCCATATATACTTGTGTCTTGTAAGAAGGATGAGAGTACAATGTTGCTATCCCACTTCTACTCAGCAGTCAGAGACAGGGAACTATTGGGAGATTTCCTTCTGTTGAGTCATTCTCCATGTTAAGGTAAAATGTTCTATGAAAATTTCCTTATAGATTCTTAGAATATGCTCTTTCCAGAGACTTCATAATCAAGTCTGCTTTATGAAATGGAGGTGTCTAAGCCACTGTCTTGCTGGAGATGTCTTTCTGTATGCTGTAAATGTGTTGCTCTGATTGATTGATAAATAAAGTGCTGATTGGCTAGTAGCCAGGCAGGAAGTATAGTATAGGCAAGAAAAGCAGAGAGGAGAATTCTGGGAAGTGGAAGGCTGAGTCAGGAGATGCTGCCAGCCGCCAACATGAGAAGCAAGATGTAAAAGTACTGGTAAGCCATGAGCCATGTGGCAAGATATAGATGAATAGAAGTGGGTTAATATAAGATATAAGAACTAGATAGCAAGAAGCCTGCCACGGCCATACAGTTTATAAGTAATATAAGTCTCTGTGTGTTTACTTGGGTCTGAGCGGCTGCAGGCCTGGGCGGGACTGGAAAAAACTTCAGCTACATTGTCTAGTGGTTAAGAGCTCTGTCTCAGGAATAATTCTGTCCAGGTTTAAATTCTGAGTCTTTCCTTTGCTCCTTGTAAGACCTCAGTTGCCTCAACAGGCTTCGCATCTGTAGAACGGGAATACTGACACTGACTCAGTAGAGTTGTTTTCCAAACTCATCGCTCTCAGAGTATGCCTAGCACCTGACCCGTACTCTTCATGTAAATATGGAACACATGCTCCTAGATTAATGAGCAGTACTGAGACATCCTTTTGTTTTCTGCTGCCATGGTCACTGGGGGAAGAATTAGCTGCTGACTTCTTTGCTGGTTCCACTAAGAAAGATGCCCGACCCAAGATGCACATTCGTCAGCACGTAGAGCCCTGCTAATGAATATGAACACCCATATTCAGAGATTCATATTTATGGATGAAGGATTATGGTAGCCAGAGAAGATGGGGGTGGCTCTGCAGGGACATTAATGAGTGACTGGCTTCTGTGGCTTGAATGTGAAATGTCCCCCATAGACTTATGTGTTTGAACTCTCAGTTCCAGCTGGTGAAGCCATGTTGGAAGACTGTGGGACCTTTAGGAAGTGGGGCCTGGTTGGAGGAAGTGGGTCATTAGTGGTGGCCTTCAGTTATAGTTCACCCCCACTTCCTGTCTGCCCTCTGCTTCTGAACTGCAGGTGCAGTGTGACTAGTCACCTCTCACTCCTGCTGCCCTGCCTCCCCACCATGATAAACTGCATCCCTTTAAACTGTAAGTCAAAATTAAACACTTTCCCCACTAAGTCGCTTCTTGTAATGTATTCAGTAACATAAACAAGAAAGTAATGAATTTGATGCCTGGGGCAAATTTGGTTTAGGGGCTCAGGAGAAACAGGAGGAACTAGCCATCATGGTCATATTAGGAAAGAACATTTAAATAAGTAATTAGAAAAATAACTAATGGAAAAATGGAACACCATTTAAAGGATACCAAAGGAGTCTGCTATTTATCATGAAAGCATGGGATACTTTTGATTTTTCTGAGCCTATATGTTATAATTGGCCCTTCTTAGCCCTTTAGCAAGGACAGGACCTGGTTTTCTAGGTAGCTTTATCTGAAGCATTTTGTAGAGCAGCGAAAGTATCAGAATATTCTGGTGAGCATCAATGCCCAAGTTCTCTCCCTTTTGGATGTCCAGTATCTATGCATAGTTGAGCCTGTGATGGGATAATTCCCCACTAAAAGACCAATCAGTCCTCCAGATACTTAACCAGGAGCCCCTGCAAGCAGAGAGCAGGCATGTGACATTAGTTTCACCATCCAGACTGAACAGGAAGCGGGCGATGGGAAGAAAAAGGATGGCGTGAATTCATCGAATATCATGATAGTTGCAACCTGTTTCTAGAGGAATTTTGGCAGTGTTGGTGTGTAGGTCCCCCAAAAATGTAATCTAGAGGTCACTAAATGCTACTGGGGCATCTTCCTAGACACTTAGCACCCTAGACTACTGAATACATTTTCCTGAATTCTTACGAGCAGACTGATCTTTAATAAAGCACTTTTTTTTTCTTCTGCTTAGGGGATTACCTACAGGTAAACTAGCACCATGAGCTGCTGAGGGAACAGCCAGTAGCATACACTCTCTGTATCTGGTCTCCATTTTGGGAATGGCCATATTTTTGTACACGTTATTTGCATCCATAGCCTCTCTGTTCTTCTAGTGTTGGCCTTCTTGACAATTTACAGACCATTGGTTCAGCTGTCTTGGTACCTTTATAAGTTTGATCAATGCTCTATCTCCTATTGATTTTAGTTTCCTATTTGAACATTTAACTCACTGTCTTGAACATGTACTGTGTGGAGCCTAACATTTACACCCAGCGTTCCTGGTGTTTTGGAACCTCTAGCTGTGTTGGTACACATCACTAATCCCATCATTTGAGAGACTGAGACCAGAAGGGTCCAGAATTCAAGGCTGGCCAAGATTGTGTAACTGTAACAACAACAACCACAACAACACCCCTCAAGCCACCACACAAACAAAACAATAAGGAAAACAAGTCAAATTAAACACAAAAACAAAACCATGAACCCACCACAAAACAAAACATTAAAACAACAACAACAACAAAATATTGAGAAAGGGGTAAGAAGGGCATGGGGAGTTGACTCAGCTGAAGGTACTTGTTGCTCTTGCAGAGGACTTGGAGCACCCATGTGGTAGTTTACAACTGTCCTTGACTCCAGCTCTAAGGGATTTGATGCCCCCTTCTGGTCTCAGGCACCCTGTCACAGGCATGTGACGCTCATGTGGTGCACATGCACACATACCAGCAGAACACTCTTGCACATTAAGTAAAATAAATAAATAAAAATGAATAAAGGAAAGGACAAGAACCCATGAAGTGAGCAGACAGACAGACAAAAGGGACAATGAGAGTTAATGAATGCCTGAAGTGGGAAGGGTTGTGTGACTGAGGAGCAGGGCAGAAGGCAGCATTGGTGAGCTGATTTTAGGGACAAGCAAGGTTTGACTCACACTGTGCTTCTCCTGTAATCCTCTTTGTTGTCCACAGAGCGCACTGCCCCCTCCCCCACCCCCATTCAGCCACCTCAGTCCCCTTTTGTCAAAAATTTAGTTGATGTTTTTACTCTGGCTTTCTCGTCCCCTCCATAGTCCCTGTCAGAATTCTTGGAGGGAAAACATACCTGATGTTTTTTACCAAAGCAGTTTCTACTTTAACCTTTAACTTTACTAGTATACATAAAGTTGGGTTTTATAAAGACAGTTTCTTTCAAGTATGACATGTGCTTCGGTCACACTGAATTAATAACACTGAAGAGCAGGGCCACCTGGGCTTTGGGGCCTTTTGTTGGGGATGGCTGGCTGAGAGAAAAGCTCCAGCAGGAAGCTTCTGGGTGCACTCTGAGAGATGTCATCCAAAGCAGGTTTGAGAGGAGGACAGTTGGAGAAAGTCCTGGAAGCAAACATTAGCCAAATGGCTGAGCTGGGAGTCTGGTGTCAATGCTGAGAGACCTGGAGGCCAAAGTAGAGCCTGCAGCAATGATGCCGGACAACGTGGAGTGCCCTATTTTTTTCTAACATCTAAATAACATGTATTTTTATTGTAGTAAAATGTGCATAAGGTAAAACCCACCATTTTAATCCCTTTAGGTATATAATTGAGTGGTACTCAATATTTCCACATTGTTGTGCAACCATCACCCCCACAATCAAGAACTTTGCTTCTAGTCTGACACTCTGAACCCCTAAACTCCAGCTCCCCTAACTCACTCTTCCCAGCCACTGGGAAATGGCCATTTTACCTCCTGTTACTATGAGTTGACTACTCCTGTCCACCGCATGGAAATGAAATTGTTACAGCATTTGGCTTCCAATGACTGGTTTATTTGACCTAGCTAGTGTCTTTATGGCCATCCATGTTGAAGTATGTGTCAGAATTTCTTTCTTTCTTAAGTGGATGAATATTGCAATGTGTTTACACAGTGTATTTCTTTATATACCCATTCATCAATAGCAGTTTGGGTTGTTGCCCCTCTCCCACTTCCTGCAAGTGCCTTTTGGCTGTTGCAAATAATAATGCCATGCACATCAGGGTACACATGTTTATTTGTGCCTCACCTTTCCATTCTGCTGAGTATACTGGGTCATATGGAAATTTTGTTTAATTTTAATGAACTGTCATTATGTTTCCAAATATTTCTAATAACATTTATATAATATTCTTAAAAGTTTAAAAATATAATAAAGTAGAGAAGATAATATAATTAACATTCATGTGGTTTCAATAGTTATTTAAGATGAACTAACTTATTCATATTTATTTTTTCTTTTTATCTGGTATCTATTGTACATAATGTTTGCTTTGATGATATATATATCATATATATCTGCTTTATGTAGCTATATAAAATCAAACATCTATAATTGAGATAAAAGGTGATATTTATGATGGAATCCACCTTTCTTCAATTAATAACTCTCCATGTACACACATTGTTCCATGAATGGGATAGTTTCATTCTTTTTTATAGTCAAATGAAACTTTATTATATATATCTACTACATAGTCTTTAATTTTTTTTAGTTTTTGAAATTAAAATGTAATTGCATCACTTCCCTATTTTCTCCTTTCACCTTCTCCCACGTACACTCCCCTGCCCTGCAGTCTTTTCACATTTATAGCCGCTGGCCTCTTTTTCTGCAATTGTTGTTCACACCAGCAGTTTGTAAGACTGTTCTCCTTCTCCTTTTCCTTCCATCATTTGTTTTTTGGTTTTAGTTGCTTGTGTAATGTAGATTGGCCTCAAATTCACAGCAATTCTCCTGCCTCAGCCTGACAAGTTTTGAGATTAGATTATACCTGGTTAATTTTATTTTTATGATACCCATTCTGGTTTGTGTGAGGTGGACTCTGATTGTCATTTTAACTTGTGTTTCCTGGGTGGTGAAGGAAGTTACATCTTTTATTTCAGCACTTAGTAGCCATTGCACCTCTCTGTCTGAAGTGTCTTCTGGGCCAGGGGAATGGCTCTGCAAGTAAAAGTGTGAGGATCTGAACTTGAATTGCTAGAACCTATGTAGAAGATTTATGCATAGTGTGAGCCAAGGCTCCTACGGAAATATGGGAGGTAAAGATAATGGACTCTCTTGGACCAGGTGTCCCAGTGTACAGTAGAGAGACTCCAAAAGACCCTGTCTCTAAAGAGGTGGAAATCAAGGCCTGATGCCTGAGGTTGTTCTCTTCTTCCACAAGTGTGCAGTGGCACACACACACACACACACACACACACACACACACACACACACACCTGTACTCACACACATGAATGTGTATTCACACACAACATGCACATCTTACCAGACACACAAAATTAAAAAAAGAAAATAAAAAATTGTTCATCTCCTTAGGCTGTTGATTGATAGTGTTGTTTGTTATTTTGCTACTTTCTTGTGTTCTTTATTCTATAAATAAGTCATCTATCATATGTATCACTAGCAAAGACTTTTCCCCCATCCCTTGGGCTGTCTCTTCACTCAATTATTTCCTTTGCTCTGCAGAAGCTTTGTGATTTCAGAAAAGCAAGATGGGTCAATCTGTTAACTTAGCAAACATTTTTTTGTGAGAACCAAGTGGCACATCAGACCTGGGTGGGGGTGATGAAATGTGTGGTTCTATCTCTCTTCTCTGGGAACATGGCTACCTGATGGCCCTAGTTGTTGCCTTTGTGGAGCTACCTTCCTATTTGTGTTGGGAATGCTCTTTCAGTGGACTGTTTCCAGCAATCAATGGGCATGGTGCAGGTGCTATTGCTCACTGTTCCTGTGAGTTGCAGGCCCCTTTCATTAGTGACTTTGGTTCAAGATCTTTCCATCCATGGGGATGGATCCTGGCTTGTCATCTGGTGATTTCTCCACCTAGCTTCTCTTCCTTCGTTCCTTCCTTCGTTCCTTCCTTTGTTCCTTCCTTTGTTCCTTCCTTCGTTCCTTCCTTCGTTCCTTTGTTCCTTCGTTCCTTCCCTCCCTCCCTCGTTCCTTCCTTTGTTCCTTCCTTCGTTCCTTCGTTCCTTCCTTCGTTCCTTCCTTCCTTTATCTTTTCCAAGAAGCCAGATAGGCCCCACTCTGTGAAATCTTTTAGCCTTTTCCAGTTTAATAATCTGTGAATAGGATTCATAGTCTTTCCCTGTAAGCCTCTCATACACTGGATCCTGTCTTTCCTTGGAGGGCCGCTGCTACATCACTTAGACTTTATGACTCGAATAACACCCCCATATGATGTTCCTTGTGTACACCAGGAAGTGTAATGCTCTCAGAAAGATTTTAACACATTCCCAAATGTCTATTTCATTCTACTACAGGTTTCAATGCCCTTGAACTCCTACACTCAGTTCTACCTCATTGTTCAAATGTTAATCTCACTGGTCAAGAATAAGACCATTACCACAGTATAAAGTCCAATTTAAAGCAAGCGTTAATTAAATACTGGCCAGGTAGATGGGCTCTGCCCGGGTTCATACCTGAGTTCCCAGGAAATGGTCCATAGTGACTGTTTTCAGGGGCTTAAAGTATTTCCCATCAGGTTCAATCAGGAGCAAGAATACATCTTGACTGATTTCCTGCCCATGCACCTCCCACACACATGTGATCAAGCATATCCAGTGTAGTTGGATGTGTAGTTGGGTCAAACAAACTTGTTTAGGGGAGTGAAAACACGTGGTTTGTTATCTCCCATAAACAATAGCCTCTAGCATTTCAGGAACTTTTTGCCCTTTGGCAAAGGGCTTGCAGATCAGAGGCGTTTTTTGTTTTATGGATCTCTTAAGCATAGCAATTGAAAACTAAAACATAACTTTGGCTGTCACATTCCACCTTGAGTTGTATCCAGAGTCAAATCCTTGATATTGGGATCTAATAACCATCAGCTTAATGGTACCCAGACTGGATACTATCAAGCAGTTATTACTGAGAACAGTCATTACAAAACATGTTCCTTTAGTGGAAAGTTACATCTGAAATGTGTTTATCTTTTAAAATGAAGTCTGTTAGCAAGGCAAGCCTGTCTACTTTTTCTCAACAGGAGACCTAGTAACTCTAGAAAAAGCAAGGCCTAATTTTTACATACGAAATGGACTGAAAAGGTGGCTGCAGCCTTGGGGAAGGATCTGGGTGCCCGATGCTGCTAAGATGACAAGTTAGCCTAGCCATCAATACCATCAGAGATCTGAGAAGGATAAATTATAGAAGAAAGTATAATCTAAATGCCTGTGTATCAGTTAAAATGACAGAGACTAGTCCATTATCCAAATTGTCATCCTAGACTCCTGTGGTCTCCAAGGCATTGGGGGCAGAAGGACCAGGACAGCATCAGTCTTTGGCCACCAGATGAAGAAAGTTAAGAGGCTTTTCTGAGGTGGAAGAACATGTGGGGGACTGATCTTATTTTGTCTAGGCAAAGTGGGGCAATCAACCCTCCAGTGTCCTGCTTGCCCACAGTTTGGGTCAGGTCCTGGCAGCAGGTGCAGCATTGGGGCAGTATTGTCAAGTGGTTAGCCCTACCACAATCTAGGAGAAGTTGTGGTAGTTCTCTGTGATCTTCTTTGGAGACTTTGGTGTCACTGCTAGGAGCTGGAGGTCTCTGTCATAGTAAGCCTTTTCTATTAAACATATTAAATACCATATTTACCAGATCTCTGATAAGTTTGAGGACCATTATTGATTAAGTTATATCTGAGCTAAACAAACCTAGAATTAATCTTGAAAACACATAAAAGAAGCTAAATAAACCATTCTCCTATAATTAATTACATTAGTGCTTAGTGTGACTACAATTATAGTTTTGAATGCATTAAATAATTTAACCATTTTAAGGTGACTATTAACTTGCATGTCTTAATTATCTTTAACAGTTTACAGGTATAAGCTTTTATAAGATTAGGACCTTATAGCTTTATCTCTGTTAAGTTTAATACTTAAAAAAATAACACTTTCTGAATTGATGCTCCTTTTAGTATCAAAATAAAACTTTTAACTCATAAACACTGTCTACAGCAAGACTGGGAACTTCCGGACCCATTTATAGTACTCCATTACAGAATATAACAGTTTCTTATATGACCCAGTTTATCAAAACAGCTTAAGCTTAACCAAGTTAGTAAAGACAAGGAGGCTAGACATACATCCTTAAGCATGAATAGACCTCAGGTAAGGAGAGACATTCTCTAAGGCAGTGGTTTTCAATCTTTCCAATGCTTTGACTTTTCAACACAGTTCTCCACATTGTGGTGACCTCCCCAACCACAAAATTATTCCTTTTGATATTTCACAACTGTAATGTTTCTACTGTTGTGAATCATAATGCAAGCATCCAACATGTAGGTGGTCCTAGGCTACCCTGGTAAATCCCCAAAGGATCATGGCCCATAGGTTGAGAAGTTGCCCCAGCCCTTTCCAGATTGCTTAGATAGGAATACCCCAGTTTCTACTGTTCAGTAGTTGGTGCTCATAGCTGTGGCCCTAATTTTTTAAATTTATTTTTAAGTTCAAATCATAATATAAAAATTTTATAAACTTAAAATGCCCCATAGCCTTATAAGTTTAAATATTTTAAAAGCTGTTCCTTAAAAAGTATCCCGTTTTTATCTAAATTTTCTGTAAAACTCCAAAATTTTCTCTTAAAAAGTTTAAAATCTTTCAACTGTGTGCTCCCACAACATCAAAAAATAAAGTACCATTTTATACTTCAAGAGGGAGGAAATAGGCACAATCACAATCTGCATAAGGCAAAACCAAGCTCTACAGTGCAAACAATTCAAAGCTCAATATCTGGGATTTATCCAAAATCCTTTGGGTTTTCTTGAGGGGCTTGCATCCCTTCTTTGACCCCACCCTCAGTAGCATATACACAGCCTGCCTTCTAGATTTGAGCCGGCTCTATTTTATTGCGTCTGGTGCGTCTGGTGACTATCACATGGCACCAGCATTTCCAAAACTGCTAGAGTCCATCATTGCAACTGTGATCTCTTTGAGAACTCTAACTGTGCCACACATTGGCAAGTCTCAGCGGTTCTTCCTAACCCCTTAAAACCAATACCACCTGGGTGACTCTTAAATCACAAAGTTTGGTTGTCAGCATTCTTGCATCTGAAAGCATAGAAGCAGCTTTAATACCTTATTAAACAAGCATTGTTCTAAAAACCTGTCTTTCATAAATCTTGTTTTCAGGACAGGGTAGAAATTGTGATACAAAAATCCACCCTAATCCAAAATATTTGGGGGACCTGTTGTTGCCTCTTTTGTAGGACCACTCCATGTGGTCACTTTTAATCAAGATGGTGATGCAGTCACATGACATCTATCTTCTCCAATCCTAACAAAGATGGCTGTCAGCCAAATGGCTGCCTAAAGATGGTGAAGTCACATGACATCCCTCTCCATCCCTAGCAAAATGGTGACCAGTCATGTGGCTGCCTAAAGAGGTGGCAATCCATTTCTTGCTTATATCCATAAATGAAATCATGCCACATGGTTCCTTTAAGATTACCTATGCATAGATTTTTAACTATCAACTCCTAATGTCCCTAGTTTTAAGTTAACTTTATTTTTATGAATTTTACAGATTTTTTAGCCATATCCAATGAAAAAAACTTATAAAACTTGAGGTACAGAATGTTCACATAAACCAAGTCTAATATTTTTGCCTGTTTTGCTTTGCTTTCTTTTCCCTGTCACAGTGTCAGTTGGCTCTGCTGACTCAAGACATAGAGGAGATTTTTAAATATGCTTGGGTCTAGAGAAGGAAGAGTCACAACCCAGCTCTAGAGCCAGATTTCCAATAAAATAGAACAGCATAAAACAACTGTAATGTTTTCCACACCCAAAAGACATCTGAACTCCCATTACCCTGAATCCAGTGACCAGAGAGCTCAGAGATAAATTCTGAGCTCTGGCCATAACAGTTGCCATGGCAGTGGTGGTGACTGGCATCTGGTGGTAACTGGCTTCTGGTGGTGATTGACAGCTGATGACAGTGGAGACAGCAAAGATAACTGACCCATTTCTGTCTCAGCTCCATGCTGAAACAGCACTTACAGACACACTGGAAAACATAGACAGACAAAACTTTCCAAGAAAACAGGCAAATACAACTTTCTCAAGAAACAGACAGACAAAACTTTCCAACAAGACAGACAAAACTTTCCCTGGGAAACAGATAAAACTTTCCAACCAACCATAACCAGGTGGGTGGGTGATATGTCACTATTTTTTCTGGATGGGAGAATGTTGGGGTCCCGTAGAGCTCCTTCCATATCCCAGATAGGGATACCACAAAACAGAACCAGACTGTGACTCACCAGAAGGCCTCTGTAGATGCTTCCTGCTTTTCTCAGCATGGGAGTTCATTCTGACAGTCTGTGAACTGGAAGGCATCCTCGGAGCCTTGGAACATCTCAAGGCACGTGCCTTCTGAAGTGGCCTTTCAGCCCCAGAGTTCTGGAGTGAAGGTCTAGCTTTGGAATTTGGGTGGGTAGTCTGGATATTGCTGAGGTCTCCAGAAAATGTTAATCCCAATGGTAAGAATGAAACCACTACCACAGTTTAAAGTCAAATTTGAAGCAAGCTTTAAATATATTGTCCAGGTGGATGGGCTCTGGCTGGGTCTATACCCAGGTTCCTAGGAAATGTCCCCGAGTCACAGTTTGCAAGGAATCAAAGTATTTCCCATCAGGTCCAATCAGGGGCAAACATACATCCTGATGCATTTCCTGCCTATGTACCTCCCATCCACATGTGATAAAGCACATTCAGTGTCAGTCAGGTCAAACAAATTGTTTAGTGGAGTGAAAACATGTGACTTGTTATTTTCTATAAACAACAGCCTCCAACATTTCAGGAACTATCTATCCTTGGGCAAGGGGCTTGCAAATCAGAGGGATTTTTGTTTCATGGATCTCTTAGGCATAGTAAAACTTAAAAACATAACTTTGGTTTTCACACAGGGTTCTTACTTTTCTTCACCTCTACATGGAACTTTGCCCTTGTGGTGTTTGGTTTTAAATTTCGATTTGCCTCAACCTAGAATCACCTGAGGAAAGTCTTAACTGAGGAATTATCTAGATCAGATTGGCTTGTGGGCTTGTGGAATTTTCTTGATCAGTTTGATTCAGGTGGGAAGACCCACCCTGGTAGTGGGCACACCTATTTCATGGACTGGGTCCCCGAACAACCCAACACTAAAGAAACTTAGCTGAGCAGAAGCCCCAAATGAGCATCATGTGGCATCTGTTCCTTTCTGTTCTTGACTGTGGATGTCGTATGTCATGTGACTGGCTGCTAGAGTTCCTGCCTTAATGCTCCCTCAATGGTGGATGGTAACCAAATAAACTCTTTCTTCCCCCAAGTAGCTTTTGGTCAGGCTGTGCTATAGCAGTAACAGACAGGAAACTAGAACAGCCTCCACTTCCTTGGTTTCTTCCACATATCACACACTGCAAGCCTAAACATGCATCAGGTTTATCTGATTTTCATATTTTAGAAATGCAAACAATCTGAACATCAGTTGGCCTTATTTCCATCTTAAATGTTCTTCAGCCCCAACCACCAGGAATTCCCCCATTGACCATCTTTAAATGCAAGCTAAAATATTTTTTATGTTGCTTAGTTACTTTCTCCCATCTTGGTTTTCAGTGATTATCCCAAAGCCCAAATACATATTTACCTTTCACAAGGAAGAATTAGCTCTCTCTTTGTTTATTCTTTTCTTAATGATCAGAATCTTTGGGACCCATCTTTGCTGCCAGATTTTACCCATCAAGGTGTTTTCTAAGCAAAGGAAATTTCCCATGTCAGAAGTCAGATACTACCCATTATATTTGCTTTCAGCCTCACTGTATGGAAATATAAATATAGTAAATCTACTGTGGGTTCTATATTAGAAATGTTTACTGAGTAGTGTAAGCTACAAGAGTGGATAATCAATCTGAAGCGAAACCGAGTAAAGGGGAACAGGAGCAGGAACCCCTCGCTGCATCTTGTTTGTTGAGATGACCAAGGGAAGCAGTAGGGGCTGAGAAGAAGTGGAGATAGGGATACCAGTGGGAAAAATGTCATTGTCATGCAAAGATCTAATGATTTTGTAGACTTTACTGTATTCGAGACACTATTCCAAACGCTTTCCATGAATCTTGCCAAACCCTTTTCATAGGACACACTACTACCCCCACTTTACAGTGAGCAGAATCAGGTACAGAACAATCAGTTAAGCAGCTTTTCAATCAGAAAATTAATAAAAGATAAACCTGGGGTATGGATGCGGGCTGCCGTTCTCTGGGTACTAAGGCCATGGGAGGCACCTGGAGAGTATTTAGATATGAGCGCCAGAAAGAAGTGTGCATGATTCATCTTCAAATACGGCACACTAATCTTTTCACTTGACCTCAAGTGCGGAAGTAATAGCATCATTACTAATGTGTACTCTAATATAAAAGACAGCAGTCTGTATTTATCACAAACCTATGCCGTTTATTTAAGCTCATGCGGTGAGTGACATGAGTGTGCTAATTTGTTGCAATACCACATCCAGGGAAATGATGTTTTTAAGGGTCATGCGTCTTTCCACACCACCACCCCGTATCACTCACAACTCAGGCAACTTTTTTTTCTCTGAGCCGTCAGGTCTTCTCTATGATGTGTCACTTTGTTTTTTTTTTTTTTTTTTTAGTTTTTTTTATTTAAAAATTTTTCCTTTTTCCATACAACCCCTGTTCCCCCTTCCCCTTCTTCTCCCACTCCCCCATCCCTATACCACCCCCATCCCCTCCTCACAGAGGGTAAGGCCTCCCCTTGGGTAGTCAACACAGGCTGGCATAGGAAGTTGGGGCCGGACCAAGCCCCTCCCCCCTGCATCAAGGCTGAGTAAGGCATTGGCACCTTAGGGAATGGGCTCTAAAAAGCCAGTTCGCATACCCGGGATAAGTCCTGGTCCCATTGCCAGGGGACCTACACACATAATGTGTCACTTTCATTTCAATTAAAACACAATAAGGTTATATGATTCAGAAAGTACATTTTTATGCTTTTCCAAGTCTCATCTCTATGAGCTATGGAATAAGATATAAAAAATGACAAGACAGTTGAAATACGAGTCTGTGGATTGATTCCTGAGCCCCATTTCTAAATAGTCTAGAAAGCATTTGTAACTAAGGTAGATTTCTTTTCCAAAATTACTTTTTAAAAGATTGGAAGCTATTGACCTCCAATTGCTTGTAAGTGTAAAATTATTTTAAAAGTAAAAATAGACTTCCAATTTATAAATTTTCTGTGCTATTACTTCAAAGCCTTATTTATTCTTACTAAAAGCACTCAGCAAACCATGATTGCAATAAAAAAAAATGAGTGTCCTAAGTGCAAGTTGGACTGAGG
>CABHPR010152805.1:0-23513 GCA_902168415.1 Peromyscus melanophrys
CTTGGTCATGGTGTCTCTTCACAACAATGGAAGAGTAACTAGGACACCTGTAGTTCTTTGTCTAGATGAGGGCCCAGTGAGATTTCCCTGTTCCATGTTAGAATGTCTATTCATATTGTTCTTTTTCAGGCCTTGCTTAGGCCTCCATATTGTTGAGGTATCATGGATGAAGCTTCCCTATCATACCTAGAAGACACAATCTCATAATATGTTTTCTGGTCCTTTGGCTCTTACAATATTCCCATTCCTCTTTCACCGTGTTTCCTGAGACTTAGGTGTTGTGTTATAGATGTATCTACATCTCACCATCAGCTGCTTTCTGAATTTTAATCAGTTGCGTTTTTAAGCAACGGTTTCCATGTTCTGCATAAAGTGGCGTGAGAGCTACATTTATCTGGGAGTATAAGGATAAGTACTTAGAATGCAACTAGGAATTAGGCTGGTTTAGGAAAGTGGTGGTTGTGGGTTCTCCCCTACAATCCATGACTTCACTAGCCTCAAGTAGTTGGCTACAACCTGATAAGTCTGTTTAATGTGGCTTGTATACATACGGTCTTCAGACTGACGACTTGATATTGGATAATCAATTAGAGAAGACTAATGCTTTCTCTTTCAGAGTCATTAATTGCCTATAGCTCTTCATCTAACGTTGAATTTATCCCATCCGTTTTGGCATGGAGGTCATGGACCTTAGAGGATAATCTGTTACTGTTACTTTCCCAAACCAGTGTAATTTCTAACTGCATTCTAAATAATTATCCTTATACTCATAGATAATTATAACTCTCACTCCATATCAAAGAAGCTTATTTTTTTTTTTTGCAGAACATGGAGACCATGACAGAAATTCATAACTGGTCAAAATTCAGAGAACAACTGACTGTGGGTTTCCTAGCCTCATTTAATACATCTATAGCACAAAGCCTGAAGCTAATGCTCAGGGAACACAGTGGAAGAGGTTAGAGACACAGGGAAGCTCCAGAGGACTAGGAAGTCTGCTGTGAGATCATGCCTTCTAGATATGACAGGGAAGCAGCATACACAAAATTTGAATGCTTAGTCTGTTAATCATGTCCCAGAAATGTTACATGTTCTGTTCACAGTTACTTATTTTTTTTCCTTTACGTGTATCATTTTCTAATTTTTGAAACCTGACTTTTAATTTCCTGTCTTCCAACTGATTTAGCTCATTGAAGGTTTTTCACTCTGATTTTTATTTGCTTTTTGAACATTATTCTCAGATTTGATTTTTTTAAGAATCCCCCAAATTTCTTTTTCATATTCTGCATTATTTCCCTTCTATCAATGAGCATTTTATCATTTTAATATTCTTTGAATTTACTGATTATTCTATAATCATTCATTTTGATTTTGATGTGGGTTTTTTGTTTGTGTGTGTGTGTGTGTGTGTGTGTGTGTGTGTGTGTGTGTATGTATGTATGTATGTGTATATGTTGGGCATCAAGGTCAAGTCCAGGACCTCATGGATGCTAGGTAACCATATTCTCACTGGGCCATACTCAAGTCTATAATCCATCTTTTGAAATATTTACCATTGCATCCACTTCAATATCGTTGGAATCAGTTACTGCACAATCACTAACGTCAGCAGAATTGTGTTGTCCTTCTCTTTCACATTTTTTGTTTTTCTATTTTAAGCTTTGTACATCTCGGTCAGTCATTGGCTGAAGGTCTTAATCTCCTGCACTGCTTTTGTTGGAATATTTGTCAAGGTTCATGTAGCTCTATGCCTTGGCTAGATGGAGGGAGACTATTATTTCTATAGCCAAGTCCTTGTGTAACCCACTCACAGCTTACAGATAAATGCATGTTGCCTTTGTTATCCTCGCAGCTTAGAAGATGAAGAATCCACATTAAAAATGGTGAAAATGTTATCAAGAGGGCACAAGTATTTCTTAAATCAAAACCAGCCAAGCGTCCACAGTACAACAGAAAGGGGATTTAAAAGTCCATATGATGTTGCATAGCAGAATGAAGAAAGTTAGATGGGAAACACGTACCTGTGTCTACTCAGGAAAACATAGAATAGAAACAAGGAGTCTTCTTATTTATTGGATATTTTTTAAATGTTTATGGAAAAGATTACTTTAAATTTGCAAAGTATAAATCATGACTGCTGAGGGCCGTGGGAGTATACAGCAGGTGATAACTAGTGTTTGGCAAGTCGACCCACCAGATGAGTGACTTGCTGTTGAGCCCCATCTGGAAGCGCCATGGGGTCACTGGCTGTGGAAACCGGTTGTTTTCTGTCTGTAACTTTCTCATGTGCCACCACTTACCTCCCTAAAGGAAAAGCTGGGGGTTCCTTCCCCAGGGAGGAATGGAAGTATATGGCCCATGACATGGAATTATAAAACCTTTTAGTGGATTCACGGCTAACGTCAGTTAAGTGCGTCCACAACTGGTCACAGGTATGTGATGTGAATTTGTGAGAACATGAGTTACCTTTGATGGCAATTTACAAGTTTTAAACATGTCATAATGGAATAAGGTATATTATTATTGTTCACTGAATTATTGAGGGGAATTAAATGCAGTTTTTATCTATTAGATGCTGATATTATGCTAATGTTTTAAGAGTTTTTTTCTCACTTTTTATAAGGAAGTTGACCTTTGGGTCTTATTTGCTGACAGTACTTCAGACTTACATAATGAGTCATTGCTATTCCAATGCGTTATTAACCACTCCAAACTATGGGTATGGATTTGTAGTACTTCAGGCTCAGACAATTTATTTAATGTGTACCTCCCAAGGCTGTGCTGCTTAGTTTTTGTCAACTCAACACCCTAGAGTCACAAAGGAAGATGTGACTTCAGTTGAAGAGTTGCCTCCATCAGATGGCACCGTGGGGCATGTTTGTGGGTCATTTTCTTGATTGATGATCGACATGGGAGGGCCCAGCACATTGTGTGGTGTCATTCCTGGTAGATCTGGGTTATATAAGAAAGCAGACTATTCAAGCCAGTTAGTAGTATTGCTCTATGGTCTCTGCTTCAGTTTCTGCCTTTGGGTTCTTGCCTTGATCCTGCCTTAGCTTCCCTTAATGATGGGCTATAACCTGTAAGCTAAAAATAAACCACCTTCCCTGTCCACTGGTTGGTTTTAGTGAGTATATTATCATAGTTATGAAAAAGTAAACAAATACAGATGTCAACATCAGTTTTAATCTACAAGTGGGTGGAGGAAGATGATCATGTCTGCATCAGTGATGGAAACTGGGGTAGCTGTTAGTAAAAATGCGTAAAGAATTGGAAGCACATTGGCGTGTGATCGGCCATACATATTATTTCTCTCCGACTGCTGTAGAGTCTATCTTTTCCTCATCTGTAGATGTGCATGCGCCTGCCACATCATGTGATTCCCAGTAGTCACCAAATGAGGACTTCATACCAATTTACAGTATGAGATAGAAGCACTGGAGACTGAGTGTACTCCAATATAATGCATTTAGGAAAAGGGAAATGAAAAAATAAGCCAAGTTAGCAGCTCCTGAGCTTGGCAGTGTCAATGCCCCTGAATCTCAAGATAGAGGCATTTCCATGGTGACACAGATATTTCATGCTTACCCAAACATTTAGGTTAAAAAAAATGGTACAGTAAATAGCTAGGTTAAACATGGGTAATAAAACTAAATTAATACTTAATGTAGGGCAGAATTCTTAAAGACGGCCACGTGTGTGTGTGTGTGTGTGTGTGTGTGTGTGTGTGTGTGTGTGTGTACATGCATGCACGTAACCACAAAGATTTTAAGAGACGATTGGGAGGTTTAAGGAAGATTTTGAATACATTGCTTTTACTATCCATGGTTTGTGGCAACAAATAACTGCCATTTCCTCCTCTTATTCTCCAAGCTCCTATGGAAAAACAAATGACTTGCTCTATAAAATGCAGGTTATCATCAATATTGCTAATTGATGGTGTAGCTGCCAGACTTGCAGTCAGACCTCTGAAAAGGGTATGAGCTAATGCTGCTCAATGACACTGCATCAATCACAGGTCAGAAAATAACTGACATGAAGTATTTTCTTTGGGTCAGCAATGGAACTGAACAGTGGCAGTTAAGCATAATTAAAGGCATATAGTCAGATTAAAAAAATTTTAGTTTGTAATTTTTTTCTTTTTTTACTAAAAAGGGTTTTGTATTAAATGGTGTATGAGTCGAATCCAAAATGTGGGAAAAGCCACACCAAGTCAATAAAACATCTTTCGATGAATATTTAATGAGTACCTATCCTTGCCCAGTGAAGGGCACTCATGAGACATAATAGTAGAGGATTCAGTCCCTGATGTCCATGAAAATATCCAACATATTGGATAAAGACAATGTGGGATATAAAGCAAAAAGCAGAAAGAAGCTCAGTGGTGACTACTCCAACAGTGTGGAGATTTGAGGACAAGGAGAACCTTGGTAATTATAATCAGAAAATATCATTTCCCAGAAAGTAAACAAGAAGAGGACATGTGAGGGGAAAGAATTTCACAGGTTCTTCTTGAGTGCCACAATGGCTTCTGTACACAGTTACCTGAACCTGCACACAGAAAGGCACTTGGCTATCCTAACAGTGGTTTAGAATGCAATGGTGTAATGAGAAATGACATCATCTAGCACTGTGCAGTCCACAGCACTCTGACGGCAGCTGAATTATAGATTTACCCAAAGTTGAGCAACTTGATGAAATTTAGAAACAGAGAACCAGGCTGGAGCCATAAATAAAGCAGACCTGTTCATTTTGTTCACTGAATAGAAAGCAAGCTGGTGTCGTGAAGGCAGCTTGAGGGAGCGAGGACACCAGTTCAATGCTATTGTGGTTTGAATACATGAAATGTCCTCCATAGGCTCATGTGGTTGAACACTTGGTCTGCCGATGGTAGTCTGGGAAGATTATGGAAACTTTAGAAGGTTCCTTGCTGGAGGAGGCATATCACTGGGTCTTGGCTTTGGGGTTTTTAAAGTTTGGCCCCACTTTCTGTTCCCTGTCTCTTTCTTACTGCTGATGCAACTTGGTAAGCTGGCATCACACTTCCGCTGTATGCCTTCCTCGCTATGATGGACTCTCTTTCACAGAACTCTGAGAACAAAAGTCAACTTCTTCTGCCTAAACAGGCTTTTGTTAGGTATTTTATCATAGCAACAGGAAATAAACTAAGACAACCATGAAACCATTTGGAAAAAGTGAACAAAAGCAAAACTGAGTGCGTTTGTTGGGGTCGCGAGGAGGCTGTGTTTAGAAAGCCTTGCTTCTTCGCTGTTCCCCCTCCCCTGTGGCTCTCACATTCTTAGCATCAGCCGCCTCTTCTGCAGAGTTGTCTGAGCCCTGAGGGAGGGACTTAATGGAGACAGTCTATTTGGAGCTCAGTTTCCTAAGTTCTCTTTTTTGCACATTGTCTGGCTGTGAGTCTCTGTTTGTTCTCATCTGCTGCAGGCAGAAGCTTCTCTGATGATGACTGAGCAAGGAGCTGATCTATGAGAATAACAGAATGTTGCTAGGAGTCGTTTTATTACTATGTTTCCTTAGCAGAACAACAGTATTTGATTTTCATCTAGGCCCCTGGAGATCTATATCTATATCTATATCTATCTGTGTATATATATATATATATATATACACACACACACATATGTGTGTGTGTGTGTGTGTGTGTGTGTGTGTGTGTGTGTGTAAGGAGGAAAGGCTGTGTTTAGAAGGCTTTGTTTTTCTGTTGTTCCTCTTCCTCCTTCCTGATATATATGTATATATAAATATACATATATATGTATGTATATATGAAAATGACATCAAAGTTGACATTGGTAACCAACCAATATCTGATTTGATTTAAGGTCCTCTCCATGAGATGAAACCCATACCAGATACTGCTTGAATCTCCAGGAATCTGAGATTAGATAGTTCAGGGACCTAGATGAAAATCAAATACTATTGTTCTGTTAAAGGAACATAGCAATGTTCCTAATGACTCCTAATGACATTTGGATATATATCAGAATAATCATATATATATATATATATATATATATATATATATGAAGATATATATGAAGCTCAAGCAAGTATTTCAGTAATAGAATGAAGCATCCTTTAAGTATGTGTTCAGAATGGTATAGCTGGATCTTACTTGAGGTAGATCAATTCCCAGCTTTTTGAGGAAGCATTACACTGATTTCCATAGTGACTGTACAACTTTACACTCCCATCAGCAATGGAGAAGTGTTCCACTTGCTCTACATCCTTACCAGCATGAGCTGTCACTTGTGTTATTGATTTTGGCCATTCTGATTGGTGTAAGGAAAGATCTCAAACTAGTTTTGACTAGCATTTCCCTGATGACAAGGGATGATGAAGAAAATTTCTTTGAATGTTTCTTTGGCCATTTGAGTTCCCTCTATTGAGAATTCTGTTTAGCTTAATACCTAATTTTTTAATTGGATTATTTGTTTTATTGATGTCTAATTTTTTGAGTTCTCTATAAATTTTGGATATCAGATGTGTAGTTGTTAAAAATCTTTTCCAAGGCTGTGGCTTGTCTGAAGGATAGTGTCCTTTGACATTTTCTGTTTCATGAGAACCATTTATTAACTGTTCTTAGTACCTGTGTTATCAGTGTTCTCTTCAGGAAGTCTTCTGTGCCAATGAGTCTAAGGCTGTTACCCACTTTCTCTTCTATCCGATTCTGTGTATTTGGGCTTGTGTTGAGGTCTTTGATCCATTTTGAGTTGAGTTTTTTGATAGATAACAAGTACCAGATAAATGGAAGCTGAGTTGCAGAATCCAAAGGAATCAAGCATAGTGAACAATCTGCACAGAAGCCAGCGGGTCATTTACAAACCTTCCAGCCTTGATGCCACTTCTATAGGTGGCAGCCTTTAAACCAACCCCTTTCATTTAAAATAGTAGGGACAATTGGATAGAGGTCTTGATCCCTTCACGACCAGCTGCACCCTCTGTGAGTTCAGCTTGAACCCTTGTAACTCAATTCTAGCTTGAAAAGATTGGGGAGAACTCATGAACTGACCAGTGTCTTTTCCATTGCACTCACATGAAATTAGCCTTTTATCGTTGTGAACTAGAGCTATGCAATAACATTGGGTGTTTTTCTGGCTGTGTACCTTTTTAAGATAGAGTATCAATCAGCAAGTTTTATAAACATCAACCCATTAATATTCACAACAATCCTTTAAGGAAGTTTTCTCCTTAAATTTTCTTCTTCTTTTTTTCCTCTCCAGTGACGTATACATTTTCCACAGACTCAAAGTAGATTGTTTCTACATTATTTGTAGTCATTTAAAAACATGTAACATTCCTAAAGCCAATCTAGCAATAGAGTAAGGCATTAGGTGTGAGATTATCATTTCTATTAGATATAGACATCTCTACTTTGAATAATTAAGAATGTGTTTCTTGAAATATTTAGAGGTAATAGTGGTAGCTGATGAGTGAAAGGTATTCTAATCATGGATATAGATGTGTGCCTGGATGAGGCTGGTGTTGTGTAGGCATACATCTACATTGTATATAACCAGGTAAGTGTGATGTTTTCTTCACTTTCACATCTTCCTCAATAAGGTAACTATTGGGGAATAATTATTGAGGAATAACAGCCACAGGGACAGGCTTGAAGAGGATGTTCTTGTTGAAAATGACATGATCACAACTTTATTTTTATATGCAAGCTTTTTCCCATTGCCCTGGTTTTACCAAAAAAGTAGAAAAAGCACAAAAACTCATCCTTGTCTCAGATAGGCAATCTCTCCCAAACTAGGCAAGCAGAAATCGAGATGTAGAAGCCAGGCAAGCCAGGGTTTCTGCAGGCAACACCTCCCAGGTATAAGATTATGAGGTGTAATATTTTCATACAGAGATATTATCAGTGGTGACATAAAGAAAAATGAAAATGATGATTTCATAACAGATGATATAAACAATGATAAATAATTTAGGTTAACTAGAAGTGCATCAAACTGGGAACCATGAAATAGTAGGGCTGGCTACTGTCACTTCAAACCTGAGCTAGTATAGACATAGCCTCAATGGTGTTTTATCTCTAAAATGAGTGGCTGACTGCCATGAGCTGACGATTCATTCTAGTTTCAACACTGACTAGACAGTACTATTGAACAAGTCACCTACTTTATCTCTGTGTTTTCATTTGTCAAATAAGAACACCACCTTCCTTGAGTGCCTCCCATGATCACTATGCAATTAAATGTGTGCATACATTTGAAAGCCCTTTATGAACTAGAAATCCATCCTACAGTTATTTATTATCTAAAGTAATTTATTAAAGATGAGGGAAGCAGATAAATTTTCAGAGATGTTGGACATTAGTTTTATGACTTCTAAGACATTCATCATTAAATAATGGGTGCTTAATACAACTTGATGGAATATAGACTCACCTAGGAGATAAACCTCTAGGCAAATGTGTGAGAGGTCATCTAGGTTACGTTTAGTGAGGTGGGAAGACTCACCCTGAAGCATCATTCCACAGGCTAGGGTTCCAGACAGCATTAAAAGAAGCAAGTTGAGCATAAGCATTGATCGTTATGTACTTCCTGTCTGTGGACAATGGTACAGGTGACTATCATTACCTTAAAACTTAACTAGTTTAAACATGTACCTGAAAATGTTCGTTCAGTTCATTCATTGACATCTGGGACCCACTCCCCATCCTCTATTCCAAGAGGCCTGAGGAGCTTTATTTCTCTGGCCATGCCATCCATATTACACACAAATTCTCTCATAGGCTCAAGCCAGCTTCCTCCATGGTGGCTGCTTCTATCCTTGGTGGCCATCCCATAATACTGGCATCTCCAAAACACTGGTGTCTCTATAGACTACACCTTCACCAATGGCCTCTCCAGGCC
Source organism: Peromyscus melanophrys (assembly GCA_902168415.1). NCBI lineage: Eukaryota > Metazoa > Chordata > Mammalia > Rodentia > Cricetidae > Peromyscus > Peromyscus melanophrys. Next base: position 8,886 of record CABHPR010152805.1, read on the forward strand.
TCTCCGCCAGTCCCTCAACCTTGCTACATGGTGCCAGACCTCAACCTTTCTATGACTCCTTCTATCCTGGGGCTTCTTCTGCAACAGAGGCCACTCTTTTAGCCATGACCTCTGATCTCTCACAGTACCAAACCTCAGCTGCTCTCCAAGGCCCCTCCAATACCTTTAAAACCAGTAAAATGTGGAAACTCTTATATATTTCCAAGTTTGGCTGCCAGCATGAGGTGAAGCCTTGGCTCCTTCTAGACGACAGCTTCTGTGTACTGACTTGAGAAACACTTCCTAGAAGATTTTGATCATTTGCCTCGAGGATGCTGGTACCTTCTTAATCATAGCTGGTTCTTCAGCCCCAGCTAGCTACCATTGATTGTCCCAGTAAAGCAAAGTTTTCACTCAGGGTCGATGCTCCCTTCTTAATCACAGCTGCTTCTTCAGCCCCAGATGACCAGAACCACAAATTCTTAATTGAAAATACCATGTAATGGCCTTGATAGTCTTTTTTTCTCAAGACAAGGTTTCTCTGTGTAATTTTGGTGCCTGTCCTGGATCTTGCTCTGTAGACCAGGCTGGCCTTGAACTCACAGAGATCCGCCTGGCTCTGCCTCTCTAGCACTGGGATTAAAGGGGGTCCACTGCTGCCTGGACCTTGCTAGAGTCTTTAAAGGACACTGAAATTTCACAAACCAGGCCTCCATAGTCTGCACAGCTGTCAGTATTGCCTTCCAAGGTCCCACAAACACTGATTAAACTCTGAACAGTAAATGGTTTTTCTAGCCCGAAGGTCCAAACTCCTTCCACAGTTCTCCCAAAGCAACACCCCACGATCCTGGTCCAATTTCTGTGCCCGCTTTATTTCTTTTGCTGTGATAGACACCATAACCAAAAGTAACTTAGGGAGGGAAGATTTTTATTTTATCTTACACATGCAGAGATTGGTCCATCATTGAGGAAAGTCAAAGCAGGAACTCAAGCAAGGCAGGAACCTAAGCAAAAGGAACCTGGAGGCAGGAACTGATGCAGGGGTCATGGAGGAGTGCTGCTTACTGGTTTGCTCCCAATAGGTTGACAAGCCTGCTTTTTTATTGCATCTAGGACCCCACCCTTCCACATCAATCATTAATCAGGAAAACGCGTAACAGACTTTCCCACCGGCCAATCTAGTAAAAGCATTTTCTCAAATGAGGTTTCTACTTTTCAGATGTTTCTAGCTTGTGACTAGTTGACAAAAACTTAACCAGCAAACCATCTCTTCAATGTCAACCTTAAAATTCGTGGCTGTGACTAGAAATATGACTTATTAGTCAAACTTATCATATCAATAATTCTCCTTGAGAAAACACATAATTATACTTAATTGTATACCTTAGATGTTATCAGAAATACATTCCACTATTAAAGTAAATACTGTAAATACTTTGCATCAGAGATAATATACTTTAGACTACAAACACCATGCACAAAATGAACCAAACACCCCACCTCTTGGCCTGCTTAAGTAGTTCGTATCTTACCGAACCTGGAAAAGCCATGCTTAGTCATGATAGAGGCATCGTTTAGATTGACAGGACTCTGCTAGGGAAAGCGATCTGCACTAAACTGTACCAGGCTTTTTCTTTTTGGTCATCTGCCAGTTCCCAAATCATGACCTGGAGACTTCTTATTAGTTATCAATGCTCAGCCTAACTTAGGCTAGTTTCTGGATAGTTCTTTTAACTTAATCTGTTTCTCTTTAACTACCTTTTGCCTCAGAGCTTTTCACTTTTCTTCTGTATATCTTACTTCCACTGTGCCTCCTGTCTGCTGGCTGGTGGCTGCCTCGCTTCTGACCCTGGGCATCTTCCTTGTTCTCTCCTCCTTCTTCTATTTTTCTTTCCCTGAGCCTAGATTTCTCCTCCTATTTATTCTCTCTGCCTGCCTGTCATCCCCACCTACCCTTTCTCCTGCCTAGCTGTTGCTACTTAGCTCTTTATTAGACCAATCAGGTGCCTTAGGCAGGCAAAGTGAAACAGATGCAACCCATCTTCACATGATTGAACACACATCCTTATAGCATTAAACAAATGCAGTGTAAACAAATCTGACACACCTTTACACAGTTAAAGTAATATTCCACAGCATAAACAAATGTAGCACATCTTTGCTTAGCTAAAATAATATTCCACAACACGAAACTCTTCTTTTCCTTCAGCCCCTGCCTTGTGATGGCTTTGTCCTATTCTGAGAATGTGAGGTAGGATCAGACATGGAACATTAATTCCTCCTTCAGCTTCTCAAAGGTGACAGGGGAGCATGGCCCTAGTATTCACCTCACTCACAAGTCTAAATTACTGTCCTAAGAATACAATAACTTGCCTTCTGGCTGCATGTTTGACCTTTCTTCCATCCATACTCTCTCCCACTTTAACACAGACTGGAGATGGGCTTATGCTTGACATGTGGAAGATGATGGAAGTACTGTGGGTTTTGGTGGGAGGCCAGCAAGTGACAAACACCTAGGGAGAATAAACAGAGGTTGATATTTCAGCGATTTTCCTAGTCACTCCTAAGTAGGTCAGAAGGCAGTGATACGTCTCGGGCAGAGACTTCTATAATGAATTCATTAGAGATCATCAAGGCAAAAGGAAGCAAATCAGTCCATGGGAGGAGAGGACTGAAGAAAAGGAAAATTGAGTTGACACTCACCTGAAGTGTGATGCTTAAGTGTGTATGTCATTTCCACAAGGTCTCAGGGTTCCCAGAGAGCTGGTTCAATACTCATGATTTCTCATCATGTTTGTAGGGTGTTCGAGGAAGAGACCAGCTTCTGAGTTGGTACATGTATGTATATGTATATATATATACACTATAATATGGGTCTAAAGAACAAAAGGGGAAGGTGGGTGGGATCTGATATCCTCTGGGCAACTGAGCTGGCCACTTGTTCTCTAGTTTATGCCTGGGATCCTAGTCCTCAGGCTGCAGACTTGTACTGGAGTCCACATCATTGCTTTCTCAGACTTCTGAAGTACACATTGCTTCCTGTAGTCTCTAAAGTACAGATAGCAAAGCTTGGGCGTTCCTAGCACCAAAACCCAGTGAACCAATATCAAACTGCGTATATATGTTAATAATGATGATGTATACACAGATAAAAATGTCTTAGAGTGCCTACCAATTATTCAGTCTTAGGATCATTTTTCTCGTACTCCATATTGTTTTTTCATAGATTTATCTCTTTTGGGCCAGGAAATCTTTTCTTCAGAAAGATGTCTGTGGCAAAGGGTTCTATAGATGACTTCTCTGTGGGTTGTTGGGACTGAAATACATGTAAATTACTAAGATCTATCAGTTTAAAATTTTGCATTTCTTACTAACTTGTCCTTTAAATAGAGTCTACTCTGTGGCACAAGAAACTGGTTCCCATAGTGCTTCTTTGCTCTATTGGGCAGGAAAGGGGAAGCCACTGGATGAGAAGCTAATGTTTATTGTACCCAGAGCATTCTCACTTCAATATGATGTATATTGGACCTTGTAACAAGTTACTTTCTGAAAGAAAGTTTCCCTGAACAAAACGAAACAAAACAAAACAAAACTGTATTGATAGCACTACAGCGGAGCAAAGAAATTGCCCTTATGATCCTCATGCAGAACAGAAGGTAGAAGGTAGATGTTACAGCACGTTTAAAATCTGCAGAGCTGGAAAAAGCCATCACATGACAGAACAAACATAATGTTAATAAAGGCTAAAATTACTGCACCTTGTGAGCACTGCCAAAGCCTTTGTATGACAGTGCTCTCACAGCACAGTTTCCATCCGTAATACTTCTAAGCAGTGGGAGGTTCCCTGTTGGAGAAGACTCGGTATTCAAAGATGTCAGAGTGAACTGCATATCCAAATGTAATGTTGTATCTAATTTATCTTTTCTCATAATCACTTCTCTAAAAAAAAAAGAGGGGTGTATTTTATTTGCTAAGTATAATACTGATATTCAGCAATAACTCAACATTCAATTACTGCTTTCAATAATAGCATAGTCAATGCTATTCAGTAAAATTATATAGAACAAAATGGCAAGCAGAGAGGAAGACTATCTCCAGGATCAGAAGCTCCTCTTTTTAAAGCTCTGCTTTACTACTTCAAGCATAGTGTGCCTTCTCTACACCTTGTGAAAGACCTGGGGTTAGTGAAAATGTTTCATGTGGAGCATCAGAGACTTTTCCAAGAAAAAAAATAGTATTTGTTAAATGCAGGACTCAAGTGAGAGGTGGTATCCTTAGCTCCATCTTTCAAGCAGTGAAACAGGAGCCCTGGGATGTTAAACACCCTGTCCAAGGCCACATTGCCAACAGATGGTGACCTCAAGGCTACACTCTCAATAGCAAACTAATGTCCTCTCCAGGGACATTAAAGACCGTGGTCGTTGCTCATTACCCACAGGTCAGCCGCTTATGTAATCATTCACTGTGCATATATTTATTTGCTTTTACTGGGTGTCAACTGCTCTCTCTAGCATTGTAATTAGATATGGTTAGAGAGGCATGGAAAAGAGTTTAACCATGCATTATGTAATAGAGATGGGGCAAAAATAATCCGACAAAATCGAAATATGCCAGATGATAATAGTAAGTGACACAAATAAAAGTAACTTAGGAAAATAAGCTTCATTTCAGTGACTTTCCTGCCAGGGTGAGGTTTGAGTAGATACAGGAAGGAGAGTATTGAATGTGCTGCAACAGCTATATGTTACATGAAAAAAATGCATAAAATTCCTCAAGACAGCACCACTGTCAGAATGCATGGTTAGTAAATTGCATTTCCTCCTTGAAATGGGAGAATCAGGTCCCAGTAGAAATATAGTTCCAATGGATTGCTTATTCATCAGAACGTTTAAAAAGCCAAGCACCAAATTAAATATGATAAAATATCCAGATAGCTCTTCGAGCACTCAAATTTACAAAAGCAAATTTACAAATTACATCTTGAAATTAGGAAGTATAAGAGTGCTCTTTCATTCTCTCTTATTCTCTCTCTCTCTCTCTCTAATGTTTTGTGTGTGTGTGTGTGTGTGTGTGAGAGAGAGAGAGAGAGAGAGAGACAGAGAGACAGAGAGACAGAGAGACAGAGAGACAGAGAGAGACAGAGAGAAGACCAGCCCTAAAAAAGCAGTCAAGTTGGATTTTGTAGGGACATTCAATTCAAAGATTTTAGTAGAAAGTGCTGACAGACTTTTGAGCATTTCAGATCATACATAGTCTAATGTGCTAATAAATAATATTCTTCATAGACATGAATGCAAGGCTTATCTAGGAAGATGAGGAGATGAGTATTTTATTACTCTGGATTTTATCCAGCTCAGTTAAGGCAATGTACATCATACAGCTCATCCAAATCAATAAATCACAAGCATAACGATGCTTATGATTAAATAGTGCCACAGCTCTCATAATTCTATTCAGAGAAACTGAAGTTTCCTTTGGGAAAATAAAGTGGGCATAACAGTTTTATGTGACTAGATGGAGAATAAACACAGAGATGTAATAGCCCTGTACTTTTTGTAATATATAATTATAACATGAAAGTTACTTACCTGACTCTCTGAAGTGCTTTATTTAGCTGGCTTAACTTCATGGTTATGTTACTAGAGTGAAGTTTATGTAAATACTTGCCAGGAATTTGATAGAGAATTTTGGTGAAGAGGTTGTAAAAGTATAATTGCTTTGGGTTCTTGACATGGACAGGTGTATGGTCCAGGTGATTGCTACTTTACATTATGCTACTAATTTATATAAGCTTTATAATTACTTGCTGATATTCATAACAATTATTTTTAATTTAAACATGTAGCCAAAATATGCCATAAGACTATTTGAGTAATAGAATTTGGTGGACAAGTGTCCTTTTGTTTGTGTGTTAGTGACAAAAGTCTTCTTGGGAGGGCAAGATTGTGGAGACTCTTTCAGTACACCACTTACTATTCTCGGATTTAATGGAGAGCTGGTTCCCCATGGACATGTCTGCCAGGCCAAGCTGTGGTTTGGGGAGACCACACCCTCCCACCATCCCCTCCTCTTCAGCTTTGTCCATTCCTTCACTCAGCATAACTTACTGATCTTCTGTGTTTTGTGTGCTGAATCTCAAGCAATTGTGCTGTACTGAACTGCTGCTCAGGTCACTTTACCCAAGAAGCCATTCTTCACCTTGAAGGCATCAGTCACGCCCTGTTTCATTTGGATAGGCCGTCATTGTAGTCTGGTTTTATTCTCTGGGTCTTCACCATGTATCAGACGAAAACTGTGGAGTTGGGGATCATCAGAAAGCATGGTGGGACCCTCTTTGTACTGTTGTCTGCTCTTTATCACCTCTCAAATTCACTATGAAATTTAGACCTAAAGTGTTTTTGAAAACATTGCTAATCTTTATATTAGAAAATAGAATTCTTAAAATGTAGAGTGATTCATTTAGTCCTGCAAATAATCTTTATAAGGGATAATTTATCTTAAAATAGATCCAGTCATACCTATTTTCATAGGAATAAATGATATGAAACTTTAATGTAATATGTCTTTTTTAATAACACAAATTCATCGTGTTTGTTCTATGTAAATATATACACAAAATATATTTTAATACACTTTATTACAAAACTTTTGTAAATACAAAAAACATCACATAGTGAATTTGATAGACCCAATAGCTGTACATCTCAAAGGACTTCTACAAAGTTAGAATAGCCATTCTGAGGCTGTGAAGCTTTATGCTGGGTTTTACACCTCCATCATTGAATATACTTATATACTTATTCACCACTAGAAAATAAAAATCCATGACAGAGTTAGACCTAGATAAATAATTAGCTTCATAGCCTCTTTCATAACTCATGTCCATTACCTGCCTTTGGTGTATATTTCATATTTCAGTATCCAAGTAACATGAAGAAATACAGATAAGGGAGAGCGTGTTATCACTATGGGAACAACTTTGAATAAAAAAATACTGTTGATCCAGATCTTTCCATGAGTGTAGCATTCCATGTTCACACCCTTCTAGGTGTGGTGTGACTTCTCATTCCTCATAAATCTAAATACATTATTTAGTATATAAATAATGCATGCAGTGCCTATGCATACAGTTCTTGCTAACACAGGTGGATAGCTTTGACTTCCAGAAGTTACATTGCTGAGTTTCTAATAGCTCCTTGTGCATTTAAATCAGAAGACCCTTCATGTTCATTCTGTCATGTACTTCTCCAGACACAATGCACTGGTCTAAACTGATTCTCTTTCCTTTAGGATGGTGACTGAAGCCCTCAGACTGAATCCCAAGTAGCTTATCTCCATGAGTGGTCACTTTGATTTTGAGAAGTAGTCCGACATCCAGTGGAATTTTATGAACAGGAACAGCAAGTCTGTGAGTCTGAATTTTAGACAGGAGTGGTCTTGTTGTGTTTCCAGTCTTCTGAACCACTTTGCAGAGTCTTTCCTAATTAGTAACTGTAAGTCGGGCATTGCTTTGTGCTGTCTTCTACATAATAGGAATGGAGTTTTCTGTGCTTTGTGACACCTGCTTAAATCATCTTGAAATAGAACATATATGTGGTGAAATATAATCAAAATCAAATGATATGGTGAAATTATGATGGGAAAACTCATAACTGAAAAAAAGACATAAAGGCTACGTGCTTTTGATTGGCAGACAAAAAAATATTAAGACAGAAGACAATTAAATTTCAGCAAGAGAAAGGGAGAATAACCTTGGGGAACAGGTGGCCTGATTGAGAATGTACTTTAGAAACAGAAAGGTTTGCATTGGACAGAGATGAATGGGAAACAGTTGTAGATTTCTGAGTGAGGGAAGATAAGAACAGATTTTATAATCTTAGTGCTGGGGATGTCTTTTTGTATGTTGTGAATGTGTTGCTCTGATTGATTGATAAATAAAATGTTGATTAGCCAGTAGCCAAGCAGGAAGTATAGTATAGGCGGGATAAGCAGAGAGGAGGATTCTGGGAAGTGGAAGGCTGAGTCAGGAGACGCTGCCAGCCACTGACATGAGAAGCAAGATGTAAAGTACCAGTAAGCCACGAGCCACATGGAAACTTATAGATTAATAGAAATGGGTTAATTTAAGGTATAAGAACTAGATAACAAGAGCCTGCCATGGCCATATAGTTTGTAAGTAATATAAGTCTCTGTGTGTTTACTTGGGTCCAAGTGGCTGGCTGCAGGGCCACAGGAGCTGAACAGAACCAGGAAAACTATAGCTACATCCATTGGGTGGATGGAGCATGGTAAGCTGTTTGCAGTAACAATGTGTAGGCTATCTAGTGAGTAGTTGTCTGTAGAAAATCCTGACATGCTGGGTTGGAATTGACAAAAAGTGGGATCAGGTCTCACAGTCAGGCAGATTGCTCCTCTGAGGTCCCAGACAACAATTATACTGAGAAATTAAATGTAAAGAAAATAACTAGAAAAGTCATGAAAATCAAAGAAAGACAGTCTCAATTACTATGACCTGAAAAAGGAGCCTAGTGGAAGCATTCAAGACATCTGCAAAACCATTGGTTGTTCAGACAGGCATGCACCCTCTACCACAGTTTTGCTGCTATCTATGACCTGGCCTATTGACATACTGGGGACTACACATTATTTTACCAAATGCACTCTATTCCTTGATGACAACCACAATAACAGTACCTGATATTTAGAAGTGCTTTTTATGACTTTGTGGAAAGGTTAGCTTTGTTTTATAGGCAGGAACAGGAGAAAGAGATTCATTCAAGCATGAAACCAAGAATAAGACACATGTCTCTTGATGGTAAATCTAGCTTTCAAGGGCTCTTATCAATGTATATTGAAAAGATTTTGAAAAAAGAAAATATTTTGATGGACTATAAGAGATGTTAAAATATGGTACTCAACTCTACAATAATTCCTGGTAACTGCTATGAGTGATAGCATTTGAGCCATTCCTCAGCTGCCTTTTGCTCAGTCATCTCTAGGCTAAGGTGCTAATCTTTATACTTTACGGCCTTTCCCCATTGGCACTGTCCTTAGGGATGCACAGCCAAAAGCTCCCCAAGCTCTGAGATCTGGAATAGCTCTATTGTTTGAACTTAGGCTCTGCTTTCCTGGCATAGTCCCCAGGCTCATTTAGAATTTTGTTTATTTTATTTAACATTGCAATGCTTTTCACCTGGCTGCTATGAGAATGTGATTATTTTGGCTTATAATTTTTTTTAAAAAAATTAGATTTATGCCTTGAGAATTTTATACATGAATTTTGATCAGATCCACCTCCTAGACATCCCACTACATCCCCTTCCAACTTCATGACTTCCTCTCTTCCTCTTCTTCTTGTCTTCCAATTCAATGAGTGAGTGTTATGTGGATACTTGTATACTATCTTCTGAAAACAGGCTCTTTCTCCCCTAGCAGCCATCAAGTGTCAATAATGCCTGAACTAGGAATGGGCCTTCCATCCATGCTGGGATGTGATTGATTTGATATCATACAGTTAGGATGCAGGCTATCACATTTTCCATGAGTTCATGAATATGGTGGTTTCTGTTCATATCCAGGAGACATCTTTTCACAACAGTCCTCCTCAACTCCTGGCTCTTAAATCCTTTTGGATGGCAATTCTTTAATAGGAACAATGTGATTTTGAGCCTGGACAGATGTAAAGATAGCATGTCTAATTCCAAGTCTTGTGCTGTGTCCTGACATTCATTTGCTCACAGAATTATTTGCAAACCCTGGGCACTTGCAGAGAAGGAACCCTTCTGAGAACTTGTTTGCACATGTTTTCTTGGAAATGCTTTGGAATCAGTGAAATAGAGCCACTAAGTTTTAGGCTGTTCTACCATTACTGATCACGAGCATGAAACTTGTTTTTCTAGGAATTCACTAACTTTGTAAATGTTTTTCTTCTCTATTTATGACACTGTATGAAGTACTGTTGTGGATGCCAAGACAGTCAGAGTTAGCTGTCTCTACAAATAAATAGCTTCCATTATAACAGATTACACTGGGAAATTGGTGTCCAGTGCTTCCTGCAGAGTTGGGAATGCAGCTGCAGCAGTAGTTCATGACACTGCTAAGGTAGGCAAGTGTGTGGCATTGCACTGTGCATTATTCAGAAGAGTTAAGAATGCACTGTACACTGTTTCATGTATGCTGGCCACTGTTTGAACTCCTGTTTCAATTTGGCCATGACTTTTGGTTTCTGGCTTCTGTTCTATTCCCAAATCTCAACAATGTACCGTCAATAGTGGTGGGAATAAGACAATCCCCCAAACATGCATTTGACTATAGTATCTTAAAATTGTTATAGTGCGACAACAATGTATCGGAACATAGTTGGCTTCATTATACAACATGATTCCAAGGTTCTGGGATCTCAATGAATTCACACTGTAGGCCACAGCCAGTGTAGTGCCATCCTTGGGCTGGTGGTCCTGGGTTCTATAAGAAGGTGGGCTGAGTAAGCCATTGGAGGCAAGCCAGTAAGCAACACTTCTCCATGGCCTCTGCATCAGCCCCTGCCTCTGGGATCCTGCCCTCCCTGAGTTCCTGTCCTAACTTCCTTCAGTGATGAACAGCAGTGCAGAAGTGTAAGCCTAATAAACCCTTTCCTCCCCAGCTTCCTTTTTGGTCATGGTGTTTTGTCACAGCAATAGAAATCCTGACTAAGACAGTCTATTATGTGATATTCCATCACTGAATAATTTCAAGTTTTTGTCCAGAAAAATATTTAAAGAATTAAGATGTACACAAACTTAACATAGCTTTTCCTTTAAAATAATCAAAAGAATATAATACAACATGACATACTAATATAATATAATATAATCTATACTGTTAAATCTGTCTACTTCTCTTATCACAGCTCTGTTTGGAAGGGCACAATGTGACATTATCTGTGTCCTTTCTTATGCTTCCCTTCAGTAACATCATTTTCCTCCACCAAAACCTCATCTCAACACCACCCATCCATGGCAGCCTAAGCACTTATCAAATCCTTCCCCAAGGTAGACAGAAGGAAAGGGGCCTTTCAAGCACTGAAAGGAAGAGAGCAAGCATACATGGAGCGTGTGTCTTCTGTGTTTCTGGTTTAGTTGCTCCATCACATTTGTTAAGGGCCACTGTATGACAAGCCTGAGGTGAGCACTAGAAATCCTATGGTAATAAAAACAAGACCCACAGTCTCTGTGGTTACAGACCTCACGCTATGGGAAAGATGAAGTGAATTATAATAACTCATTCTCTGTTTTTTCATCTTATTTGTCTCATTTTGTTTTTATTTTTAATATTTTTATGCAATATATATTGCTAATATTCATTCTTCTCTTCAAGTCCTCCCAGATTCTTTCTACTTACTTACCCACCCAGCTTCATGTTCTTTCTCTCTCTAAACAACCAACCAACCAATCAATCAACCAACCAAACAAACAACCAAACAACCAAACACATCAAAAGTCATGAAAATCAAAACACATCAAACCATAACAAAAGAAATCACAAACAATAACATGGAATTTGTTTTCTGTTGGCCAACTACTCCAGAGCACGAGACCTGCCCTGGAATACGATTGATATACCCAGTGTCACTCATTTTGAGAAAAAGGATTTTCTGTCTCCCAACAGGTATTAATTGCAGATAGCTTCTTAGTCGGGGGTGGGATTTGGTTTTCACTTCCCCTTTTCATCGCTAGGATTTTGTTTGGCTTGAATTTGTGCAGGTCATGTGTATGCTGTTACAGTGTCTGTGAGTTCATATGTGTATCAGTACTATTTTGTCAGGAAGACATTGACAGCTTCCTTGGAGTCATCCACTACCTCTGGCTCTCACAGTTTTTCTCCCCCCTTTCTCTCATAGGTCCCTGATGCCTGAGGGAAAGGGTTTGATGAAGACATCCAATTTAAGACTGTTCCAAAGTTCTTCACTGTTTGTACACTGTCTAGCTGTGGGTCTCTATGTCCATTACTCATGTACTGAAAGAAGATTTTCTGAGGAAAGTTGAAGGATACATTGATCTATGGGTATAGCACTAGGTCATTAGGAAACATTTTATTGCTGTTTTCTTAGCAGAATATAATAGTAGGTTTCGCCTTTGGGCCCATGACCTAAGCTACTCTCAGATTCTTGGCCACTTTAGAAGTGCCAGGTAGAAAGGTCCCATCTCATGGAGTGGGCCTTAAAGCCAATTTGAAAAGTGTTTGATTACTCCTATAATATTTATACTACAATTGCACCAGTATATTTTGCACTATCTGGGTGAGATTGATGATTACTTTTCTCTTGCGGTAGCATGTACAGCACTTTCTAGTACTGTGAATTCTAGTCAGTAGGGGTGAAGCTTCTGGTTGAGCACAGGTTTGATTTCTCCACATTTGATGACATAAGTAAGTGGTGTCTTCAGCAACAAGGCTTTATCCTCATGTTGTGGAGGATAACCAATAGAACTGGCAATAGTCTGTAACGTTGTTTGGAGGGTGTCTTTAGGGGCTGTGTGGCCAATGACTAAACAAAATGTAACCCATTCCTGATACTGGGGAATTTATTTGGTAACACACGGTGTCTACTTGAGGTGCTGTCTCCCCCAGTACATAATAAGTACATTTAAATACCTTTTGTATATTTTAGGAAGCTTCTTAGAGTAGTGGGTTTCCATATAGCTTTTCCAAAGGCCTTTTGTGTTAGTTGTCTCTCCATATTCCCTTCTTTACTCTGCTCTCCAATCCCACTACCCATTTAATCCATGTATTCTAGCTTTTTCTTTATCCATCTATAACACTAGATTCTATTTCTCCTTCCTTAGAAGGTCCTGTCCCCTTACCTGGTCTCTTACTGGCTACCTAGCCTCTATTTAGAATATTCTAAAACACACATACCTAAATCTTAAAAGTCACCACCCACATATAAGAGAAAGCACGCAATGTTTGTCTCTATGGGTCTAGGTTGCTTCACTTAGGATTGTTTATAGCCCCATCCATTTACCAGAAAATTTCATTTTTCTTAATAATTGAATAATATTCCATTGTGTAAATGTACATTTTCATTACCCATTGATCAGGTGATGATCATCTAGGCCAGTGGTTCTCAACCTTCCTAATGCTGCAATCCTTTAATACAGTTTCTCATGTTGTGGTGACGCCCAACTATGAAATTATTTTCATTGCTACTTCATGACTGTAATTTTGCTACTGTTATGAATTGTAATGTAAATATTTTTGGTGATAGAAATTTGTCAGAGGGGCTGTGACCCACAGGTTGAGAACCACTGGTCTTAGGCTGCTTCCAATTTCTGGCTACTATGAACAGATCATCAATGAACACAGATGGACAAGTGTCTCTGTAGTAGAATGTAGCATCCTTTGGGAATATGCCCAAGAGTAGTATAGCTAGATCTTCTGGTAAATTTATTTTCGTCTTCTTGAGGTATCTCAGCTATTTTTTTCATAGTGGCTACACCAGATTCCTGTACCACCAGCAGTGAATATGTGTTCCCCTCTCCCTATATCTTCACTAACATCTGTTGCTGTTTATTTTATTTATCTTGGCCATTTTGACTGGAGAAGATGTAATCTCCAAGTAATTTCAATTTGCATTACCCCAGTTTCTAAGTTTATTGAACTTCTTAAGTGTTTCTTAGCCATTTGTGTTTTATCTTTTGAGAACATAACACAGTTTTTAATTGGATTGTTTTCTTGATGTTTAGTCTGTTGTTTTGTTCGAGATCTTTGTATATTCTAGATACTAACCCTCTGTCAAATGTATAATCAGTAAATACTTTTCCCATTCTGTAGGCTGCCAAAGATGATGGCTTTGCTCAAATGATGCTATCCTTTGCTGTATAGAAGCCTTTTAGCTTCGTAAGGTACCATTTATTAATTGCTGGTCTTGATGCCAGTACTAATGGGGTCACTTTCTGAAAAGTCCTTTTTTCTACCAATGAGTTACAGCCTATTTTATATTTTCTCTTCTGTCAGATTCTGGTCTTATGTTGAGGTTCTTGATATGTTTGCATTTGGACTTGAGTTTTGTACAAGCTGATAGATGTGGATCTGCTTCCATTCTTCTATATGTAGCTATTCAATTTGACCAGCATCATTTGTTGAAGATACTTTCTCATCTCCAGTGTATACTTTTGGCTTCTTGGTAAAGAAATATCAGATATCCACAGGTGTGCGGAATTATGTCCGAATCTTCAATTTGATTCCACTGATCAATGTGTCTTTTTATGGCAATACCATACTGGTTTTTTTTTTGTTTTTGTTGTTGTTTGTTTTGTTTTGATTTTTGTTTTTTTCAAGACAGGGTTTCTCTGTGTAGTTTTGGTGTCTGTCCTGGAGCTTGCTCTGTAGCCCAGGCTGGCCTCGAACTCACAGAGATCTGCCTGGCTCTCCCTCCCGAGTGCTGAGATTAAAGGTGTGTGTCACTGCCAACCAGCACCATACTGTTTTTATTACTATAGCTTGGTAATGCAATTTGAAATATAGGGTGGCGAGATCTCCATTAGTTCTTTGATTATTCAGGGTCATTTTATCTATTCTTTTGTCTTGCTGTCATTGTTATTATTGTTGTGTGTTCCTTTATGAAATCTTAGATCGTGTCTTTAATTCCTCTGAAGCATGGTGCTGGAAACG
>CABHPR010152805.1:23523-38738 GCA_902168415.1 Peromyscus melanophrys
GAAGAATGGTGCTGGAAACGTATGATGTGGATTGTATCAAATCTGTGCATTGCTTCTTATACCATTTCCACTTTCACGATATTTATGTTCTCATTCCACGAACAGGGGAGCTATTTCCATCTTTGGAAGCCTTCTTCTATTTCTTTTTTCAATGTCTAAAAATTTTCCTTAGACAAATGTTTTTCAATTTCTTTGTTATAGTCATCCCACGCTACTGTATTTTACTTTTAAAGGCTATTATAAAAGGTACTATTTCCCTGATTTCTTTCTCAGTAGGTACACCATTTGTATACAGGAAGGCTACTGGTTTATGTGCATTAATTTGAAAGTGTTTATCATCTGTAGGAGTTTCTGGGTATGTTCCTTAAGGCGTTTTATGTACAAACAATATCACCTGCAAATAAGACCTAAAATTCTCTTTTCCATTTCTTTATGAACTGTTTGTTTGACCCGATGAGTGTTTTTCATGTAGTTTGGATTTTCTTTCTTTCTTTTTTGTTTTATATAAATTCTAATTCTTTGTTAAATTCCACCTTATTGTTTTTAATTGTTTGTGTTTTCACAGTTTTCATTTAGGCTTGTATTCATATCGTCTACAAGGTTCTTGAACTTATTCATAATTGCAATTTGAAGTTCCTGTCTTATGTGTTGGCTACGTTGTTTTTCTCAGAGCATACTACAACATGGGTCCTGTTTCTGGGTAGATGTGTTGTCTTGATTTTACATTTTTCTGTTATTTCTCTGGGAACCAGGCATCTGTAGTTATGCTCTTTGTGGTGTTTCTTGGTATAGATATCTGGTCTTTCCTTTGTTGGGTTGGAGTTCACTTCTTTGATTACTGTTGCCTCAATCTGACAGGTTGTGAATCAGAAGAATGATGCTCAGTTTTCAGTCTTGAAGCCACTTTGGATTTTAGGGTTCAGACTTTGATTGGTCCTATATCTGAAACTTTGCCTGGAAATCTGGGCTCAGACTCGAAGGAGTCCGTAGTTAGTCCAGAGGTTGGGGTGTATGATAAGCAAGCAGGTAAGAGAAGGGAACTGACTCTGGAGAAATCTTCAGTAGGATTTGGGGTCTGGCTCCACAAAGGTCAGCAGAGGCAGAACTAATGGTTCCATGGGTCTAGGCATGGCAGGTGACAGGTTCCATGGGTCTAGGCATGGAAGGTGACAGGTTCCATGAGTATAGAGTTGGATTGGGAGGAGGGGCCAGGGAGTGCAGCTACAGCTGCAGCCTAAGAGTGGGTATCCTAAAGGGAATGTATTAGAAGAGCAGAAGGCAAGCACAGGTAACCTACTAGGTCCTATCCAAGTGTGATGGCTGTTAGGTTCCTGGTAGAGAGTATTACAGGTGGGAGGGTGGGAAGTCACAAAGTGATGGAGGTAGGCTAGGAGTGGCTGTGAGGCAGCAAAGAAAAACTAAGGGGCCAGTGGGTCTGGGTCTGTACCAAGAGGCTAAGTCCCAAGAAAAATCAAGAGGCAGAGGCAGGTCTAAGAGCTCATTTCATAGTAAATAATAAACAGTGGTAAAGAAAATGAAAAGAACATAGGTAAAGAGTCAAATGGAATATAGACCAGTGGGAGAATGATTTTCTTGCTAAATGAAAAACTGAAGATCAGATATTAAAATGGGAGGTCTTGCCATTCACATTGGAAATAGCCCCACTCATTGACAAATTGGATTAGGTGAAGATAAAAAGTTCTGGACAGCAAGGAGATGATCAGCAGAGTACACAACCAGCCTACAGGATGGGAGGAAATCTTTGCTTAGTGAACTCAGACAGGCAATTGAGTTTTAGGATATATAAAGAGCTGCAAAAATTAGATACCAAAATGAAAAACAAAACACACCAATTAATAAATGGGTCGATGCACTGAACAGATAGGTCTCAGAAGAGGAGACTAATTGATCAACTAATATGTTTTAAACTGTTTTAATATCCTTAGACATTATAGAACTTCAAATTAAAACTACTTTGAGATTCTATCATATCCCAATTAGAATGTCTGTCATTAAGGAAACAACCAAACATACAAATAAGGACATGAGGAAAGAGTAAATATTGTTCACTGTTGATGGGAATGTGAACTGGTGAAGCCACTGTGGAATTGAGTGTAGAGGTTTCTCTAAAATTAAAATAGAAATACTGTATGACCCAGTTGTATCTGTGCTGGCATATACACAAAGAACTCTATCTACAACGGATATGTACACATTCATATTCACCGCTGCTATATTCTCAATAGCCAAAACAATTATCCTTGGCATCTATCAACTGATGAATAGGTAATGAAGATGTAGGACATATAAAATGCACAAAAGTGAATTTTACTTGGCTGTAAAAAAAATTGAAATTATGAAATGTATAGGCAAATGGATGAAATTGGAAGGAGTAAGTGAGGTAACTCAGGAAAACAAATACGTTCTTGTTTGTGGATATAACCCTAATTTATATATATGTGCATTTATGGGTATGTGTGGGTATAGGTTATAAAGTTAGATAGAGGGCTATAAGAGAGACAAATGGTTTTAAGGAGGAGTAATAGAGCATATATGACATGAACGTGGAAATGGGAATACTGAGGGCAAGATGGATACAAATAGGCATAGGGAAAGGAAGGTGGAGAAGGATCAGAGGAGGAGGGGGATTAGCCAAGATACAGTATGTATAAAAATGCTACAAGCAAACTTGTTACTTTCTGTGCTAATTAAAAATAATAAATATATATTTAAAGCACTGAAAAATGGTTCCACCATGTGTTGATATGTATGTATGGACTTCTCAGGGTGAGTGAGCAGGTGTCGTGGATTGCCATAGAAAATACAGACTGCTGAATATCCTGAAGGGGAAACTATTCTGCACAGACCTCATGTCTCTAGAGACAATTCACTCAGTGGAGGGGATATGAAGCTTCAGTTTTCCTACAGATTATATAGATGTAGATTTTATAGATATAGATATAGATATAGATATCAGCATCAGACATAATCCTTTTAACTGCTGTCTTCTTTGACATGTGAGTGGAGTGGTAAGTTCTTCTTAGAACTAAGTTTTCAATCTTTAGAAATATACAGGTAATTTTTGTTGGCAGTTGTCAGAACTTGAAGCAGGGTTTGCTTACCTAGGTGGCATTTTTAGAATATCTCACCAGGTAGGCAAACATCCCCATAGCAACAGCACTGTGGCTCACCACTTTGCCAATGATGCAGTTAGTAAGCACATCAACCCCAAACAGATGCAGATATTTCATTCTCACACAAAAGCAAAACAAGACCAGCTTGTTTTCAACTCACCACTTCTCTGGTTTCACATTGGTCACTGAACCAGCAGTCAGACAATGGGGGACGCTGATGAAGGACCTCTATCATTGGTGAACAGCCTCTGGACCACTGCTGAGCATTTCAGAGAGTTACCTGGACACCTGTGGTGTGTTAACAAGTCAACAAGCCATGCTGGAAGTTCCCCCACCATGAACTAAGCAGTGCCAGCCCCCTTCCCCTGCATCCATGCCATCCTTGTTGACTACTTGAAATGTGAGCCAAATCCTTCCTCTCTTAAGTATCTTATGTTGTCTGTTCTGTCACAGTAATGAGAAAACAAATACTTAATATAGTGAGACCAGAGGAGCTGGATTGCTTCAATTTCATTATTTACTCTTTCCTATGATTACCAACAATTAGTGGTCCATTGACTATTTAAATAAGTAGCTGTAGCCTACAGCTCTGCAATCAATGTGATAGCCACCAGTCACGTGAGGACACCAAGCTATTCCTTGATTAAAATGAAGTAAAACTTAAAATCAGCTTTTCATCATCCTGGCTGCATTTCACTCTCCAGGCACTTGACACAGTGTACACAAAGGAAATGTCTGTCCTCTCAGAACATACTAGAAGACAATATGTCTGACACCAGCTTGCTCTCTCAGGATGCTTCTTTACAGTAACTCTCTAGAATATGCTCTCTTGTTTAGTTCTTGGGTCAGTTTTTGAAAATTATTCTTCAAAAAAGCAAGATATTCTAAATATGTGTTTTAGCTATTTTTATAATTTTGAACTTGATATCAAAAAATTTAAAAATTTCTTGTGCTTAGGATTAAGGTTGATTTGCATGGTGACTTCAGTTTGCACAGAGTTCTTTATCAAAACAACAAAAGCTCTGAAACAATCTCCACACCATTGTCTTTGAACCCACAATCCTTAACCATGAAATTCCAACATTAGCCTAACAACAAAGTGTCACCTAACTCATAATTCAGATAGAATATCAACTTTTCCAGTATTTTCAGTATTTCCTGACGCATTTTGTGAACCCTTCAAAACTATTTGTTAATTTATGTTCCTTGGAATTTAAATGGTATCTGCATCGACACCTTGAAAGCTTCCATGGGACATGAATTTTCTTAGAACTAACTTTTCCCACTGGCCCAAGAGGATCTAAGCTAATAACTTCAGTCAGCTGAACAATCTTATGGATTACTTTAAGATTCCTGTTTGCTTACCAAGAAAAATGACATGGCCCTAGATATTAGAATTAATTTAATTTTCTTTGCCTAAGGATAAACAATGCCTCTCCCCAAAATGTGAATAAGCTTTAGACTAGCGGGTAACTATGACGGCACTCACTTAATGCCAATGATTTATGCTAATTGCTTTTCCAAGATAATAGCATTTGTGGCTTCTTGCATTACACACAAATCATATTCACGAGCACTTAAGATGGATTATGTGTGAGCTTGTATTTGCTTCCTGAACACTGTGTGAACTCATAGATATTCTGAATATGCTTGGCATATTTTACTTTGGAATGATCCCTCTCTTCTGAATCATTGCATGTATTTGATTTTACATTTTCAAATTACATAGTTTCAAAAATTTCTGATATGAAGCCTAAATAATAAAGACATAATTTCACTTTTATGTTATATAAAAATCTACCTTTAAGTTGTATTTCTGGACTTGTGAATTTTTTTTTATCAGTTTCAACATCTGTTTAAAGACCCAAATAAACCAATCAAAAAACAATCAAAGTTACAAAATGTAAAATCAAATTATATGGAGAAATAAGACAGCGAGTCAAAAATTTTGGTTGATGATTGGCCTTATTTCCTAAATCAAAAGTTATAGATACAAAATTTCCACTTCTTTTAGCCGTTTAGTATATTGAAACCATCACTTGGGTAAATGCTGTTCTTAGAAAATTAGGACTTTACTCCCAAGATTGAAGTTCAGCTCTCACAAAAAAATAAATAAATAAAAATCAAGATGTCTCAAAGTTCCATATATGTGTTATGCCATCTTTCCAAAGATCTCATGAAATAAAAGCAAGAAGTCAGTGCTGGATCAGGATGTTTGGGGTACATGTGAACTGTTTGTAAAGTCCTGAAGGTCTTAAGGGATTCCACACTGTCCAGAACTGAGGTATTCCCTGAGGATGAAGGGTGAATAAGAATCAAAAGATCTAGTGGAAGGTATTTGCTGTGTACTGTTGTTTCTATCAAGGAGTAAAGGAGGAATAAAAGATTCTGCCACACAGAAGGGACATGCCCCTCTGCTGACTCCGTGGAGAGATAGATCTCCAGGGGCTTGGCCATTTTGGAGGTCAGCACACTAGAAGATCTGTTTGGAGGATAGATGTTCTGTAGAAGGCTGTCCCATCTTTATTAATTCCTGTCGCAATCCCCAAACTACCCAGTTCTTCTCAGGAGCACGGGAGTAGCATGTGAAACAAAGAGTTACTCATGCCCCTCCTGGTGAACATTGAATAGTTTATAAGAATCTAAAACCATTGGACTACTAAGGAAATTGTTATTTTCTATGTTACATGGGTCTCATATAAAATGTTATATGTAAGTTATAGCACTACTGTGTATAACCCTGGGGGAAAATTTCTCATTATATGGATAATGTCTTCTTGTAACATAGACTTTTTGTGTATTAGCATAACAGTGCATTGAAATATACTCAATGAAATAATTTTGTCACAATATTACTCTTGCAAATTAAGTGAAAATGTTGAGATAAATTCTCATTTTATGAATCTTTAATGCATATGTGCACGTCTGCGCATGTTCATGAGTGTGGTGGTCTATATGTGCATGTGTGTGCCAGCAGACACACGTGTGCATTTGGACTCCATTTATGTATGTGGAGACCAGAGAATAAATGTGGGTACCTTTATCAGGAACACCATACAGGTCCTTTGAATTAGGGTTTCTCAATTACCTGTAGCTCTCCAATTAAACTAGACTGGCTGGCCAGTTACACCAGGAATCCTTTTGCCCCCAACTTCCCAGAACAGCTATTAAATACCGTGCCAAATGTCACCATTCTTTTTCTGTAATTCTGAGGATTGAACTCAGGCCTTGTGCTTGCAAGAGGAGCACTCAACCAACCAAGCCATCCTCACAGCCCTGTAAATCATGTTGACTCAGAATTCTCTGGGAAATCACCTTTGATCCAGCTTCTCAATGTTCTTAATTCTCTGAGCCTCAAAAAGGGGAATCAACAAACTGTCTTACCATTTCAGGTACTTTCTTCCATACCACTTACAGTGATGCAGCAAATTTTGGTGTCTATAGCCTATCTTAATCCACTAATGTTTCAACTACATATAAAAATAGACTATCTACCAGCATAAACCAACCCAAGATTGACTTATCACCGGAAAATCAGCATATTAGCAGAACAGGTTCAGAGTGCTGTTGGCAGGGTAGCATCGTAACAGCAGAAATGCTGTGGCATGCATTGGGTTATTTGTGTCCTTTTACGAGGCTGTAGCACCTGCATTGGGCTATTCATGAACTTTAATCTGGCTGTGGCTTGCTTTTCCCAATGTTTCTATTTATTTCATGAACACTGTTATAGTTTGTCTGCTGTTTTGTGAAGCAGGCAAGCTAAGTGTTTTGCTTTGTTTCCTCAGGGAGCTTTAATTTCTCCCTAACCTTAACTCCAAGAACTACCACTTTCCCCCATATTTCTGATGTCACCACATAAACAAAGCTGTCTTCCAGTCCTCCCATTTCAAACTTCTCTCCTATAACCTGAGCCATCTAATTCTGACCTTTGTTGATTTTTTGACATTTAAACTAATTCTGACCTTTGTTGATTTATTTTGATATTTAAAGTCGATGTCCTTTTTTTCCTCTCTGCTGGCTTATGGTTTTACCACACATCTCAAACTAAGAAATTCCAAGTGAATTATACTTTGAGTGGTAAGAAAGTTGGAAGGCCAATCTGACCAATGATAACCACTGAGCAGCTCACAATGGCAACTTCAAGATCTGAGCTTTTAATGAGAAAATAATGTCTCGTGGATTGAATTTTACATTTCTTACAATCAAATACATCTTAACTTATATACCATTTCTGGGAGAATCTCAGAGTCGTCAAGGTAGAACAAGTTCAAATCAATAAGAATCTACTGTGAGATGGTTGGATTCAATTGTCCAAAGAAGGGGGAAGGGAATGCTGAAGATAATCAAAAGCCAGCTACACAGGTGCATCAGGAAGGAGCCAGTGGGTTATTCTACACAAACTGCTCAAAGTGGTAGAAAAAGAAGACAGACAGGAGAATATGTTATAAATGGAGTGAGTACAGGTTGGATACATTGTGACTGAAGAGGTGAAAAGAAACTGAGCCTCTCAACTAAGGAATTATGTTTCCTCTCCAGAGAATTTTTTAATGTAGCTATTGTTAATATAATATTTTATTTGACTTTTTGAGAATTTTCCATATATGGATACAGTGTAAGTTGATCAGATTCAACACTTACTTCTCCAAGATCCACCCTCTATCCATCCTGACCTTGTGTCCTTCTGTTTTTGTTTTTATATGAAGCTCACTAATTTCCATTTATGATGCTCATGAACTCTCCAGTGTGGGGGATAACGCTCTTCCCAGGAGACACAGGTTTTTAAATGAAAAGTCCAATGCTAGATGTATGACATGTTCTTTGGGGTTATTGGCCCGTGGTGTCTGGGAGACTCCCAAGGCAAGAGACTATTGTGCCCACCAGAACTTGATGATAAAATGAACATGACACACTTTGGTCATGGGATATGGGGAGATCAAATTGGTACTAGCCAGGAAGCTTCCTCCCGACTAGCTAGCTTATGACAGTACCAGAAGTTGTTAGACAGGCTTCTGGGGAGAGGGTGAGTATTACCCAGCAGTGAATCCTGTGAACTGCAATAATGATTACTGTGGCAAGATCCAGCCATGGATGCAATAGCAGCACAAATATTGTGGGGGCAACCAGTCACTTACATTAGAGAGAAGGTCTGTTGCTATATAGGAATAAAAAAAATCTCTGGGGGGGTTTTAGAGTTTGTATGGTTCGTTTCCCATGGACAGTGTGTTAGGAAGGCATCCAAGGATGGATGAAGGAAGACAGTGCCAGGAACTAGATGACATTGCCAAGAACCAGGGTATAGTGCCAGGAACTGGGTGATATGCCAGGAACCAGGCCGTGGTGGGAAAGTCTAACTGGAACAAGTCTGAGAAAGTACCTGTGGTGGCTGTAGACTGCAACGTTGTATCCTCCCTGGGAACAGATGAGTCACAATCTCAGGGAAGCCATTTGTCTAGAAAGGGTTTTCAATAACTCGTACAGTGACTTATTAAAATAATTGAAGCGTTAATACAAGAACTCGTTCCTTTTAGATTTTGTGTACTGTAGACGAGAGAGAGGACTGAGGGTTCCCGAGAGACTAAAGGTTTTTCAGATCTGTTAGGAAATTCAGGGTTAGAAGCTACATATTTAATGATTCACTTTTATTATAAACAGAATTATTCTGTTGCAAAGATGTTTTAAAAAGTGAAAGATTTTGTAGCTTATTTCGTCTATGTTCAAGAGAAATTAAAAAAAACAAAAAACAAAAACAGAAAAGCAAAGTTGTACCGAGTCTTTTTCTGTCCCACCAACCAGCTCTCAAATAATGACATAGAAACTTCTTAATAATTAAAGTTCATCCTATAGCTTAGGCTTGTTCCTAGCTAGCTCTTGTGACTTAAATTAACCCATTTATATTAATCTACATTCTATTACGTGGTGTTACCTCTCTTCCATCTTGCACCTCTTGTTTCCTCACATGTCTTCTGGCTTCTCCTTTGCTCCTAGAAGGTGCTGCCCACAATGTGGGTGGTTCTTCTTGTATCAGGTCAAGGTAATCAGTTCAGTTCTTCAAGTGAACATCTGTACTCTGGTATTTCTAATCTGTGGCATGTCAACATTGAAACCAACCAAAATAAACACCAAAGAGCCCGCACCACCATTGCGAACCATGTAAGCTTCATCTCTGGGCACCCTGTATGAATTAAAGCAGCTCAACCAGAAGCCAAGGATCTCATCTCCCCAGATGCTGTGACTACTCATATAACCTCAGGGAATAGCTCTGTGAGTCTTGAAAGTTTTAAGAGCTTTCTGGGCTTTGCAAATCTGATTTGCTTCCTGAGTCTTATGGTCCTTTGGTCAGACAAAATATTTCAATTAGAAGGAAATAGCTACACAGACACAAGCCATTTGTAATATCACACCTCCAGGAAAAACTATGCCAAAACTGTTTGAAAATTTTACCAAGTAATTTATAGAACAGAATGTTGACATCCAATTAAACATGGGAGAATTAAATCACTTGTGATAATTAGATGATTGAGATTCTCAAAAGAGAGCTGTTAGAAGACATTTTTGGCAGATTGTTCAATAATCCTCCCACACTGATATCCTATAATAACTTATGAAACCTGCAAATACTGACTTATGTGGCAAAGACTTTGCAAGTATGATTAAGCACATTGAGATGGGAGTCTTGACCTATATTCACCAGGCTTGGTTCCAAATGTAATGGGGAACTCTTTTAAAAGGGAGATAGAACAGTGAAGTTGAATGTGGCCAACAGGGTAAAGATTGTAGGTGTTTGGCTAGAAGCCAAAGGTTTCCATCAGCTCCCCAGAATTTCAAAAGGGAGGATAGCTTTTAGCATAGCTGGAAGCCCAGAAGTAATTCAATGATAATGATTTAGGACCTCTGGACTCCCAGACTGTGAGTGAACAAATGTGTATTATTTTAAACCACCAAACTCATGACCATATGTTGCAGCATCTGTAAGGAGATAAACACAGTTATTACAAGGCACTTTGCTGTTGTTATCTTTGGTTTGTTTTTTAGACCACTTCTCACTTGAAATGTTGCACAAGCTGATCTTGAACTTGTGATCTTCCTGCCTCTATCACCAGTGCTACGATCTCAGGCTCTGGCATTACACAAAATCACCTCAGTCATCCCCTGAATGTATATTGTCACCCTTGCCATGTAAAGGCAAAACTATCATCCACGGAGCACAGCTGTGGTAAGGAGAGCATTTGCCAGATCCATGACAGCATGCCAGGTGCCTGAGTGCAGCTGCACTTCTCTACTAAGGTGACAGCATCTAGGACAGCCACAGTGAGTGGAGGAGTTACTTCATTTAGTTCCTGATAATCTATGGTCACTATCCATGACCCATCACATTTTTTTTAAACATGCTATAATGGATTGTTTCATTGAGTAGTGGTAAGGACCACAACTTTTTAAATAACCTTGTGTAGTTTGGGATATTTTTTTTCCTGGCCATTTGGTATGTGATATTACTTTATTTGGATAGCCTTGTGAGCAGTAGATAATTTTATGGGTTGAATATGTAATTTTTTTCTGCCAACGCAGGGGCCTGTAGAAGCTTATAAGAAAGGATGCCTAGGCTGGAGACATGGGTCTCAAATAAGTATGATATGCACACTAAATTAGAAAGAGGGAGTGCTGTTGCTTTAAATCACATATGAGGAGGATCTGGGCTTGGAGCTGTCATCACTGCTGATTTCTGCCACTGGAACAGCATGCCAGAGATCCAGAGTCTCCAGAGGGAAGAGGCTCCCCCAACAGTATTGCCTAAGCTATGTAAATTACTTACCACTTAAGTCAACAGACTGCTTTCTGTTCTTGGGTTTATTTGAATTGATCATCACTTGGAACTGTAAGAATCTGGAATGATTAAGGAATATTATCTCTGTTATGCAAAGGAAGAAAGCAACCTCAAAATGTTATATTCCTTGTTTAAAATCTCACAGGTTATAAAAGGAAATTAGAATACTATCATAAAGAGATCTCTCAAGTGACCTGAGCCTCCTATAACTGCATTTAAAAAAATTAGTGAGTGTGTGTGTGTGTGTGTGTGTGTGTGTGTGTGTGTGTGTGTGAAGGGGAGGGGGTGTGCACAAGAAAGAGGTGTCCAGAAGAGAACATTCGTGCCTCTGATGAAGTTACCTACTTGAGTGCTGGGAACTGAAGTTGGTTCCTCTGCAAAGATCAGTACCTACTTTTAATAGTTGAGTTACCTCCCCAGTCCCCATGGTTAAAAGTTTGAACATGCACATAGTAAAACTTACCCTGCCAACAGTTTTGTGTCTTGTCCAAGGTGTAGGTTCCAGTTCTATTGTTCTTCATGTGGCTCTTGTGCTATCAGGTCCTCTCTTTTAACCTAAATCCTGGCCACTGGCCTGTTTTCTGTACCCAGAGTTCTGCTTTTTCTAGAATGTCATATAAATGGACCAAGCCAGTCTCTTTTAATTTGTATACTACATTGGAGAAGGAGAAAGGACCAGATGTGCCCTCACAGCCATCCCAAGACGAACAGAATTGTGATAGAATAAACTACAGTCTAAGGAAACTATCAGAAGAAAATATGATGCCTTTGGGCATAACACCCAAGGTGTTACTCTTCATGAAAGCCAGTGAGCCAAAAGAGAACACAAGATGGATGGAGAGATAATCAGTTCACTCACAGTTTCAACCAAGGGTCATCCTGACTGAGCGGTAATAGCCAACGAGTAAGAGTACTGTAGTACCTGGCATATATTACCTGGAGCAGTAAATTTATTTCTAGAAAATAACATGCAAAATCTGTTTTCAAAATATGATAACCAATGTAGAAATATAATTTTGGCTTGCTATAAACTAATTTATGAAATTAACTCATTAAAAACTACCTTGCTTCTATTCAGAAAAAAAAATGCTGAGGCTGGGACAGGAGCATATTTCATCAACTCCTTAAATTATCACTCTCCAGAAAATTATAGTCTGGGAATGTTAGGTATTAAAAATTATTTCAAGAAAAATATATGGGGGAAATAAAAAAGACAAAGGAAAATACAAATAAATCACCTACATTCCTTTATAAAAGAAATCAGAGGGGCATTCTCTTGACTGCCTGGATTCTGGAACAAACAAACAAATTAGAAGATGTTTTGTTACACGAAAAGCTACTATTTTTGACAAGAAAAGAATGTTTATAAATAAATCAACATTTTTAGGAAGGTGATAGAAATGGCATTTTTCTTAAGATGTATTTAAATTATGTGTGCCTACTGTTGAACTGTGCCTTGATTTAGCTAAAATTCTCAGTTAACCAATCTTTAGTATATGAAAATCTGATTTCTCACCAAACGCCACTCCAAAAGTGTAGCTTCCTGTTCTTTACTCCAAGATTGTAACTCGGTAAGTCTAGATAGTGGCCAAAGGAATCCATCATATCTTTTCTACTTCCTCAGCTGACCCTGAGAGGCAGCCAGATTGACAAACTCTATTGGGGAACCCAACCTCACTGAAAGTTTTGATCATCCAAAGCTTGCAACAATGTCAACTAGCGTTAGTTGAGCATCAAATGCCCAAAGCAAAATATTAAAATGGAAGTAACATAATACTTAGGGTCAAGCAATAGAGGCAGGGCTTAAAAAAGACAATAAAAACACAGAATGAAGCAAGCTTCATGAACCAGGAAGGGAGATCAGAAAGATTTTATCTGTTTCATCTGTTTTATCTGTTTCAAACTCCTTGCCTTTAGATTCTTGGATTTATGAAAATTCCTCCATGAAGTTTAGCACACTTAAGATTAAACAGACTTTTTTTTTTTTCTGGGCATCTAGAATCCTGCCCTAGTGTTCAGCTGCAGACCAAGTGATACTCATTAGTGTTTCCAGTGTGCAACTGACTGTTTCTGGGTATAGTTTTGCTTTGCATTTTTAGATACTTAAAAAATTGTATTATTGTTGTTCTTATGTGTATGTGCCTGGGTAAGTTTATAGTCATCTCAGACGCATGCAGGTGCCCATGGAGTTGAGAGAGAGAGAGCGAGCATCAGATTCCTGGAACTGGAGTTATAGTTGACAGTGAGATGTCAGGTAAAGGTGCAGTGAGCATTTTTAACTGCTGAATACTATCTCCAGCCCCTGTGTATTTTTTTTATACCATTGAACTATTTCAACTCTGAAGTTTTACTTACCCAGGAGTAACTACTCCATGACACAAAGCTCATAATGAATACTTTCTAGAAAAATAAATCAAATATAAACTTCAGGTAAATTAAAAGGACAGTTACTTTTTGGGCAACAGTAAGACATTTATTTCTTTATAATTTGTATTCATTCATAAAAAGGACAAACCACAGTCCTATACTACTCCATTGAAAAAATGATAAAAAATAACTAAAAAAATCAATTTGTTATTTATCAGTATCAAATAAAACTACTATTACCTTTCCTGAAATACAAAGAAACAACAGAGGTGTCTATAGCTATATAAAGTTTAATTAAGAATCTTGCATCTTAAAGCATATGATACATTGGTTAGCTTGACAACCATTTAAAACTGATGGTCCCAGTCACTTCTGTACAATTATATGAGAAAATGAAAAGCAGAAGTCATTAGTGCATGAGAGAGTTGATTCTATCTGCCACATATTTAAAACTAAACAACCTTCAATCTGTTTTCTTATCTTTCAGAACCATTTCATGCAAAATCTAGCCAGTTTTGGTCTTTATTACCACATATTAGAAAATAAAAGGCAGGCATGCATTTGGCAAAAGATGTCGTTATCGATGATATAAAAATGCCCAACATGGGTCACATTGCAAGAGGAAAACCCCAAATGTAACAAGGAAAACACAACATTTGTACAGAAAGCTTACAGAGTATTCATCTCCCTAAAGTATGAAGTCATTTTCTCATTTTTCAAATCATTAAATATTTTATGAAATCTGTCAATGATTTGTTGCCATACTTCTACTGGGAAAGCATCTGTTTTCTGATTTTAAAAAGCTTCATTTGTATAACAAAGTGTTAAGTGTAAATCAATGAAATATTTATTGATATTTTCATAATGAGGACTTTAAACATTTACACATATAGTACAAAAATTATACAAATTAAAGATAGGGGTAACATATTAATAGATCTATTTTTGCTTCCTGTAAATATTCTTTATGGACCTATAGGGTATCCTTTCTAAAAAGATAAACTCTGTCTCTAATTAGCCAGCAAGATTGTGCTAATAAAATAGGATTAGCCCTCTCAAGGAACCAAACATTGCACTATTTCTGGAGCCAGCTAATTCTTTATTACCCGAGTTCTTTCACACCCACACTCAGACACATCTCCGTGCACACCATGGATAATGAGGAAACACAGGTTTCCCTTTCACATCTCACAAATTCCTCCACATCAACACTTGGGAGACATCCCTGGATAGGATGCTGTCTACCTCTCCTGCCTCCCTGCTTTGCATATTCTTCATAGGACCACTAGCAACATTCTGATTTGGTATTTTCAGCCAGTTTTCAGTATTGCATTAAAACGGGAAATGAGCTTTAAATTTCTTTAAATGGAATTCTGTAGCTTTTTTGACCTGCATATGATTTCTTGATTCTACACCTTCTACAAAGAGAGCTTCTACTTAGGCATGAAGCACAAAACCAGAGAAACAAGGACATTTGGAGATTCTGATACTGTACTGTCACTTATTTCTAACTGTATAAAGACAATCACATTGCAATAAAAATGGAAGCACACTACTCCCCCAAACCTGTTATTACACATATGAATAAACACAGCAGTAGATGCTCCAGATGAACTGCAAGTTCTGTGACTTTACATTGATGAGAGGAAAAGCACAAAACAACTTCAGATTCAGATACAAAAGTAAAAAATCCTCACATGGCATGTGAACGTCAGCATTAGAAAACGAACTGAAGAGGTTTACAGATTCCGCAAAGCAAATATGTAGAAAGTTACTTCAAAAATAAGAATACTGATAGTAAGTTCTATAATTTGGTTTTCATAGTCAAAAACTTT
This sequence comes from Peromyscus melanophrys, assembly GCA_902168415.1. Taxonomy (NCBI): domain Eukaryota; kingdom Metazoa; phylum Chordata; class Mammalia; order Rodentia; family Cricetidae; genus Peromyscus; species Peromyscus melanophrys. The sequence continues at coordinate 38,682 of CABHPR010152805.1, forward strand.
CAACTCATTCAGTAAAGTGATTTGGTAATGGTGTTTATGTCAAAATGGTTTTTTTTT
>CABHPR010152807.1:5294-16197 GCA_902168415.1 Peromyscus melanophrys
CCCAATAGTGCCACTCCCTATGAGCTTATGGGGGCCAATTACATTCAAACCACCACACCCCACTACACCTCATCCAAACAGAGGCCCTGGGAGATGAGTGTTACCCCATCTCCCAGACTCTGCATGTGAGGCCTTGAGAGGTCAAGTGACCTGTGCAGAGGCTCATGGCCAGTGACTCGTAGAGATCATTCCAAATCCTCTGGCTTGTCCATCCTGCTTCTGCCCCGTGATGCCAAACTAAGTCACCCTCAGAAGGCAGGTCATCACAGGACGACATGTGTGGTGTGCCCTGAGGTGATACAAGTGGAAAAGGCCTCGGTGAGAAGGCCCCGGAACCCTGCACCTGTAGGAGTCTCAAGTCTCCCTTCTGCCCCCCTCACTCCCACCCAGGGGTGCAGATGTGGCCTGCCCCTGTGGCCTACCCTCCCTCAGAGCACTGGGAGGGCTGAAGCGTCCCCTCCGGCCTCTCTCCCGTCTACTTCTGCCCTGCATATTTCTGTAGGGAGATGTAACGCTTAGGAAGAAAACTGCACAAATGAGAGGGAGCCAAAAATAATGGCAATTAAAAATATAGCCAGTTTCTCTCTCAGCACCCCTGCTCCAGAGGCGTTAAGATGGGGACACGCGGTCTTGTTGCCCCCACATCCGTGCCACCCAGTCTAAGATGGCTGTCTACCTGTCATGAAGGAAGAAATGCAACTCCTTCCCCTTTAAGGGCGCAGCCCAGAACCTGCGCACCACATTCCCTCTTCCAGGACATCATCCAGAATCTGCCATGTGCCAACTTCACTTCTAGAGAGGATGGCAAACGCTTGTGTGCTGGGTGGCTCTGCGCAGTAGGGATGAGAGGAGTTGAGTCACAGGGCACCTGCCCAGCTTACTAGGAAAATACTAGACTGGATGGACTCTTCTGGACTTCCATAAGCACAGTCCACTCCTGCCACTCCAGTACTGTATGGCCGCCATCTTTCCTCTCTGTACCTCAGTGTTCTACAGGGAGTGAGAGAAAACACTCAAGATCTTATGTGAGGGTCCTTCCCCCACGGCCTCTCACAGGTCTCTGCAGGAGCCAGTTGTGAGTGTGAAGGAGAACTGGAGAATCTCCAGTTGGTGGCAACCTGAAGCTCCTGCAGTTTGCCAAGGAGTGAGAGGGGCTTCTGTCTGGTAATGACTATCTCCCCTTCCTGTCCACCATTCCAGTTGTTCGGTTGTTTCTTAGCGTGGGAAACACGCAATGTAAGCATCCCTGCCCTCAATGACAGCAAGTACATCGGGATGAGCGTGTACAACGTGGGGATCATGTGCATCATTGGGGCTGCCGTCTCTTTCCTGACGCGGGACCAGCCCAACGTGCAGTTCTGCATCGTGGCCCTGGTCATCATCTTCTGCAGCACAATCACTCTCTGCCTGGTGTTTGTGCCAAAGGTACCTGCCTCTGCCTCTGTCCATCACAAGGGGATTGCAGAACTCACCTGAGTGTGGGGGGAGGGGCATGCGCACATGCTGGTTCGTGTGTGTGTGCGTGCATGCGTGTGTCTGTCTGTGTCTGTGTCTGTGTCTGTGTGTGCACATGCATGAAAGTACATGTGTGCAGGTAGAGGCCAGAGGACAACCTCCAGTATTAGTCAGGCTCCATCCACCTTATTTTTGAGACATGGTCTCTAACTGGCCTGGGGCCTACTGGGTAGGCTTGGCTGGCTGGCCAGAGAGCTCCAGGGATCCAGCTGTCTCTGCCTTCCCAGCACTGGGGTTGCAAGTGTGCATGCACCTCCATGACTGGCTTTTGTCCCAGGAGAACTACTTTAATCTCTTCCAACTCATGCAAGCATGAGATCTGAGTTCAATCATAAAGAAGTTATTAACAAGAACAAGGGGGCTGGAGAGATGGCTCAGCGGTTAAGGGCACCAACTGTTCTTCCAAAGGACCCAGGTTCAATTCCCAGCACCCACATAGCTCAGACATACATGCAGGCAAAATACCAATGCACAAAAAATAAAAATAAATATTTTTTTAAAAAAAGTACAAAAACAAGACCAAAGCTAGTCATGGTGGTGCATGCCTGTAATCCTAGCATAGGGGAGGCAAAAAAAAGGAAGATCCTGGGGCTTGCTTACATACAAAAATATATGCATGGGCCGATTGGTGGTGGCACACACCTTTAATCCCAGCACTCAGGAGGCAGAGGCAGGCAGATCTCTATGAGTTAGAGGCCATCCTGGTCTACAGAGCGAGTTCCAGGACAGCCAGGGCTACACAGAGAAACCCTGTCTCAAAAAATAAAAAATACATATATATGCACATACAAATGGGTGCACATACATACAAATATGCACACAGAAACGCACTATGCACATGGGGAAAATATTAGAAAAGAAAGAGAAGAACAAGATCTCCAGAAACTTCACGAACTCTCATCACCCCCAAATTATGGAACTATGAATGTTTACTTGGGTATTCATGTTGTTGATGTGTTTCCTGTTGTTCTTTTCAAATCACATTTTTAAACTTTACTTCGTGAGGGGCGGAGGGGGTACATGAGTGCCATAGCATGTATACCAGTTCTCTCTTTCCACCTTGTGGGTCCGGGGCATGGAACTCAAGCCCTCAGACTTGGTGGCCAGCACCTCTCCTCACTTGCTAGCCCTCGGTCTTCACTTTGGGTTTGTTTTTGTTTTTTATTTTATTTATCTTACTGTTTTATGTGTATGACAATTTTGCATGTGTGTATGTATGTGCACCATGTGCATGGCTGGTGCCTTCAGAGGCCAGAAGCCCTGGGTCTGGAATTACAGACGGTTGTGAACTGCCCTGTGAGTGGTGGGAATCAAACCCAGATCCTCTGTAAGAGCAATGAGTGCTCTTAACCACGAGCCATCCTCCCACCCTGCGGGTCTTCGTTTTGAAGGACTAGAAGCCTTGCCTCTGAAAACAAGACTGTAACCACAGCGATGCATTCTTCTCCTTTGCCTCTTTAACTTAGCTTCCCATCCCTCATCTTTTCCCACACACATGGCATCACTGAGGGCGGGTCCATGGCTTTCGTGTATACTTGAGCCCCTATTGCTGAACGTTACAATTGGTGTGGTTTTTTGTTTATTTTTTGTTTTTTGTTGTTTGTTTGTTTGTTTGTTTAGACAAGGTTTCTCTGTGTAGCCCTGGCTGTCCTGGAACTGGCTCTGTAGACCAGGCTGGCCTCAAACTCAGAGATCCACCTGTCTCTGCCTCCTAAGTGCTGGGACTAAAGGCTCGCGCCACCACCACCTGGCCTATTGGAGATTTTTTTGAAGAACATTTTTCTCAACATAACACATGTTTCTTGTTTCCAATTATCTGCTGTAAACAGTCCTGGAAGAAATGTCACTGGTCAAAAGGAACAACTGTTTTTAGTGTCGGCTCACATTTTATAGTGCAAGCACACCCAACCTTTGACATGGTGACACGATGCTGTCATCCGCAACATTCACGCTCGAGAACCAATTTCTTAACTCAACTGAGTTTTGAAAATTCACACAAAAAAATACACAGCTTCAGGTAAGCTTATGATTTTGTGTTGGGCGTTATCCATGGCCCTCCTCAGCCACATGTCACCTGTAGTCACAGGCTGGACATACCTGTCACACCAATCTGGAGGACCAGCTCAAAGAGATATTTTGCAAGCATTATCTTTTGCAGCCGTGAAGAGGCCTTCACCTCTTAGGGATCCATGCCGCCTGACCTCAGTAGTCTCAAAGGTCAGGAGACCGTGGGGGAAAGTCACCCCTGATAGGGAAGCGTTAGCGGCAGAGAAGGAGAGAAAAGAGGTCCCTGGGGTGCCTGGGGTGCCTCCGTCCCCAGGCCTTCATTCCACCGGGGTTGACTTGAGGACGTATGTCCACCTTGTCTAACTGTCCACTCCCCGCTCAAGTCCCAGGCCAGCGTCACCACTTCCCCGCCTGCCCTCTAACACTCTCATCCTGGAAAGTGTGCTAGATTCTCAAAGCCCAGCTCTGGCTGAGTCGTTTGCTCTGTCACTTTTAACTAGATTCTCAAAGCCCAGCTCTGGCTGAGTCGTTTGCTCTGTCACCTTTAACGGCATCTCATTCATTGATCTGGGCACAGAGGCCAAATTCCCAATGTTGAGCTGTGTTTCAGCCCTCTGGGGGCTCTTCCAGTACCCCAAGAACCCCGTCTTCCATCCAAACTGCCCTTCCCAATCCAGGCGTGGTGGCACAGGCCTGTAATCCCAGCATTTGGTAGAGACAGGAGGGCCAGAAGTTCAAGACCAGTCTGGGCTACATAGTAAATTGAGGCCAGCCTAGGCTATAGGAGACCTTGTCTTAAAAAAATAAAAATAAAAGCTGGCAAGGTGACTCAGAGGCTAAAGCCGTTGCCGCAAAGGCCTGACAGCCTGGACTGGAGCCCCAGAGCCCACATGGAGAATGGGAAGAAAGAACGGGCTCCACAGAGCTGCTCTTTGACCCTCACGGGCATACCTTGCTATGTGCGCACACACAATAATAAATATGATAATAATAATTGCCCTCCCCCAAGTGCCCTGAGACCCAGACCCCTTGTCCTTTGCCTATGCTGGATCTCCCCCAACCTTGGAATTCCTTCCTGCACTGTCCCTTCCAGACAGTCCCCCCACCCCCACCCCGGCCACCCACAGCACAGCAGCTCCTGGTAGCTCCTATGCTGAATCCATTCTGGCCTGACGACAATGAAGCCCTTCTTCACACCCACACCCCAAATCTGAGGAGCCCTGATAGAGGCATGGTGACTCCACCCCTGCTCTTCAGGGCTAAGCCCAGAGCCCGCCCCAAGCTAGGAAAGATTCTAGAATGTGTGGGTAAGATCAGGGCCAAGTTGCAACTTTTTGTCTTGGATTTTTTTTTTTTAATTTTTTTTTCCCCATGGGCCTGGGGGTGTGCTACTGTAGTTAACAGCCCAGCCTTCTCTTGCAGAGGAACCAGGTTCAGTTCCTAGCACCTAGTCAAGTGGCTCACAACGACACCTATAATTCCAGCTCCAGAGGATCCAGCTCCCTCTTCTGGCCTCCACAGGCACCTACATCACATGCACACACAGAACCACCCCCCCCCATACATATGTACACATATGCACATAATTAAAAATAAAATAAATACCTTTTTTAATTGTTCAAACACGCCCGGACCCCTGACCCACAGAACCTATACTCTAACAGATGTGAGGGGTTTAAGCCATGAAATGCCTTTGCCAGGGCAAACAGGTCAGCAGCTAATCACTGAACTCAGCATGGTTGTGGAAGTCTTCACTTTCTTCCATCTCACTGTTGTAGAAACACTTCACAGTGGGGATCCACCCGGGGCTGTGGACCGCCTCTGCCTCGTGGTGGGGTGTGGGAGAGCCGGGGTCAGGAAGCCAACTCTAAGGCTCCATGAGGGGAAGCAGTCTACCTACTGTCATGCCCAAGCCTGTGCCAGAGCCCAACCTGAGCCCAGGGCTCCTGAGCCCCAGTCTGCCTCCTTCCTGGGACCCCTGTCAGCTCCAGAGTAGGGCCGGGTGGAGAGACACGGCTGGGGAGAGAGGAACATGGCAGGAGTCTCACGTCAAGCCACCTCTGTGCCTTCAGCTCATCACTCTGAGGACAAACCCTGACGCAGCCACTCAGAACAGGCGATTCCAGTTCACACAGAACCAGAAGAAAGAGGATTCGAAGACCTCCACTTCAGTCACCAGTGTGAACCAGGCCAGCACATCACGCTTGGAAGGACTACAGTCAGAAAACCACCGCCTACGGATGAAGATCACAGAGGTGCGTCCACATCTGGAGGCCACCCACCCTCCTGTCCTGGCCCCTCTCCCCGGCCTGCAAACTATCCCTGCTCCACAGTCCTCCAGAACACCCCAGGTCATGACCGCAGGGAGTTTGCCACATCTGACCCCAACTGAGTGCCCAGTTGGCCTGGACTCCTAGAGTCCAACAGTCCCCAGATGTGTTCAGAGAGGAAACTTTGGAGTATCTTCATAGAGGACCCAAATAACTCCCTGAGGCACAGTATGGAAAGAGGGTACAAGAACAGGCTTCCCCAGAGATAGGCTGTGCTGCAGTGAACCTGTCCCCAAGTTCTGAACTGCTTCTTGAGTAGTCCAGAGAGGCCATAGCTAGGGAGCTTTACGTCTAAGCCACACCCTCAGACAGAGTGGAACTCCTTTCTCACTTCTCTCTCTCCCTCACTGCCTAGGGCCAGGGGTCTGTCTAGACCCACATCTGGGCTGAGTCAGGTTTGGATGTTAGCCAAGCAACAGCAGCAAAGAGGCTTCAAACTCAAGTAGCCCCAAAAGGGAGGCTGAGGAAGGAGGGTCACGAGTTTGAGGCCAGCCTGGGCTCCATAGCAAGGGCCCATCTCAAAAAAGAAAATGACCCAAAGAAAGTGTGTTAACCAGGCCATGGTAGCACACACCTTTGATCCCAGCTCTTGGGAGGCAGAGGCTGGTGGATCTCTGTGAGTTTAAGGCCAGCCTGGTCTACAGAGTGAGTTCCAGGACAGCCAGGGCTATAGAGAGAGACCCTATTTCAAAAAAAAATTAAATTAAAAAAAAAAGTGGGTTTATTTCTCTCACCTAATGGTCCTGAGGACAGGGGTCCCAGCAGGGTCATTCGTGGGGTGAAGGTCCTCCTCTCCTGCTCCCTGCCACTCCCCAGGCACAGCAGGGTAAAGGCATGGAGGTCTCAGGAAAGTGAAGACACAGAAAGCCCACACAAGGGATCTTCTCTTAAGGATATACACATACACACACACACACACACACACACACACACACACACACACACACACACAAAGTGCAGTTTGGTTCTGCCTCCCTGTGCTGCCAAAATTTTCATGAGCTCACTTAGCCACAGAGGATGCTGGGAAATGTAGCCTCTTGCTAAACATCTGCAGGGAAGAAGCCAGTTGCTAGATTAGATACGGGATGCCCAGTTAAATCTGAATTTCAAATAAACGACCAGTCGTGTTTTCAGTAACAGCATACTCCATACCAAGTGCAGGCTATACCCAAACTGCAAAGAGGGCTTTTGCTCTCTGAGGTTTAAAATCCACTGGGACTTCCATGTTTTCATTTGCTAGATCCAGCGACCTCTTCAGGGCTCAGAGAACCCGGCCACACAAGAGCTAGCCAACACACCCGGTCCATGCATCTGAAATGCTTTAAGATAGGGCACCCCACACCCGTCTCTGTGGCAAGGAAGAATCAGCTTCTGCCCTCTGAGTTGTGGCTAGTTCTGTCTTAATATCAGATATCGATAATAAGCAGTAACAGCACCAAGCTAAGCCTTCCACTTCCTCCCGGCAGTATAACCCTCCACTGCAGGAGCCTCGGCTGAGAGCCCCAGGGTAGCTTTGTTTGCCCCAGAATTGGGCTACATTCTGACTTCCCACTGGGCCCATCCTCCACTGCCAGCCCCGCCACTGTGTAGCACAAATAAGAGTATCTTTTTTCTTTCATGGTGGAACTTATTAAGCAGAAGTTTGCCCCTGACCTCAGAAGAGGGATTCACAGTTAATATGATCCCTTCATGTTCTATAGTAGAGGCACACTAGCCATCCCCACTACCTCTGCTCACCACCCACATACTCCCCTGGTTTAGCCCTGATTCTTCTGTAACCTGGGCATGACTGAGCCCCATCATGCTCAGCTCCCCCAGGTGACCCCAGCTGACTGGAGCATGTATGTTAGTGCGGGACTCAGAGATGCCGAGCTCTGCCTTCAGGCCTCCTGGCTGGGGGTCTGATGCTTATGCTATGACATTACTGACGGTCCTTTAACAGCTGGTTCCCTCCTTATGTGTCAGGCACTGGGCTGAGCTCCCCAAACATCATCTCATTGAGTCTCCATGTGCCCTATGAAGTAGGAGCTGCGATGCCCTTGTGCTGCAAATAGAGACTGAGACTCACAAGCCAGTACAGAGCCAGAAAGTGAGGCCTGTCTCCCCCTAGCCTGAGCTGGCCTATTATCCCTGTTCCTTGCCTTTCCTCCTGGGTTTGCTTGGTCCCTCTCAAGGCTCAAGCCCAGACAGCCCTGGTCCATCTCAGCTCCTGCTTGAATGAGTGCAACAAAATCCTTCTCAAGATACAGAGGTCATGCCCGGCAGTGGCGGTGCACACCTTTAGTCTTAGCACTCTGGAGGCAGAGACAGGTGGATCTCTGAGTTGGAGGTCAGTCTGGTCTACAGAGTAAGTTCCAGGACAGCCAGGGCTACACAGAGAAACCCTGTCTCAAAAAACCAAAAGAAAAAAAGATGCAGAGGCAGAACTCTGGGGGGCAGGGGCTGGGCCTGGGGACTTGGTCTCAGCTGGGCCCTTGTCTTCCAGCTGGACAAAGACTTGGAAGAAGTCACCATGCAGCTACAAGACACGCCAGAGAAGACCACATACATCAAACAGAATCACTACCAAGAGCTCAACGACATCCTCAGCCTGGGCAACTTCACAGAGAGCACAGGTGAGAAGATGGGACCCAGAGGTGGGACCCATCGCTTTGTAGATGAGATTGAGGCTCCAAGAGAGCATGGGGCTGGTCTGAAGCCATGCACACAGGCAGAGCTGAAGTACTGGGCTCTCACCTCCTGCCTACAGCTTCGAGTCTGTTCAGAGTCTGCTCCCCACATCCCCTGCCCTGAGCCTCAGCGTCTTACCCCCAGGCACCATGTCCACTTGTACATGGCACAGCCGGTGCCCCAGTGTTCTGACAGGGACACACTTTATTTCCCTCTCCGTTCCTCAGCAGATGACTTAGAGTTACTTCCTCAAATGGTGTTTCACAGTTTAAGAAGCAGCTCATCTGTGTACAGGAAAAGACCAGTCAGGAAGTTGTGCTACCTGTCCCTCTTACCAACCACATGAGAAGAATAGGTCACCATGACATGGGTCACTCTCTATATACCTCTCAGCAAAAGCCAGTGTGGGTGGGATGTTCGAGAGAGGACATTTTTCTATGATGTTGGAAATCAGGCTGCCCTCTGCATATGCGAAATGTTAAACTTGAGTTAGCAGCTTCCTAAGCAGGTGTCCACCCTTGGAAATACATCCACGTGGGCACTGACACAATGTTATCACAATGCTTATCATAACATTATTGGTAGGTGAGAAAGACTACCACTAATGTACATGTGCATCATTTAAAGTGATTTCATTAATTATGAAACAATAGAGCACTTTGTACAGCCACTTATAAGTGAGGTAAGGGATAGGGGGATAGCTGAGTGACAGAGTGTCTGCCTATCATGTTCGGGGCCCTGGTTTCTATCCCCAGCAATGGTGGGAGGGATTAAAGGGGTTGGAGAGATGACTCAATGGCTAAGAACACTTAATGTTCTTGAGAGGACCTGGAATCAGTTCACAGCACCCACATTGAGCAGCTCATAACCATCTATAGCTCCAGTTCCAGGGAGCCTAATGCCCTCTTCTGGTCTCCTTGGGTATCTGCATGCCTATGTATGGAGCACATAAACTCATACAGGTACACACATACACATTAAAATTAAAAAATCTCTTTTAAATTTTTTAAAAGCTGTGAGGTAGATCTCCAAGTGCAAGAAGCCAGCATTATGATACACACACACACACACACACACACACACACACACACAGAGGCATGCAGCCTGTCTTAGGGTTTTGGCTGCTGTGAAGAGACACCATGACTACAGCAACTCTTAAAAAGGAAAACATTTAATTGGGGCTGGATTACAGTTCAAAGGTTTAGTCCATTATCATCATGGCTGACATGGTGCTGGAGACGGAGCTGAGAGTAAATACATCTTGATCCACAGGCAGCAGAAGGAGGCTGTGTGCCACACTGGGAGTAGCTTGAGCATATGAGACCTCAAAGCCTGCCCCCACAGTGACACACTTCCTCCAACAAGGCCATACCTTCTAACAGTGCCACTCCCTACAGGCCAAGCATTGAAACACATGAGTCTCTGGGTGCCATACTTATTCAAACCACCACACAGACATATGTAAGCATTTGTGCAGTTTTTAAAGGACTAGAGAACAAGCAGGTTGTCTGCAGGGCACTGTGGGAAAGGTGAGGTGCCGCAGAGCACATGGGCAAGCGTTCTCTTTCTTTTCCTGCGTGCACTCCCCTGCTGTTGGGCTTTCATCAGCACACATCCGTCATTTGTTAGAAAGTTGTTTTCGGGGCTGTGGCCGCAGCATTGTGGAGGACGGGCCTATCCAGGCTCTGGGTTCAGCCGCCAGTGACACAAAAATAATCTGTGTGTAAATCAGTGAAAATATTTTCTTCTTTTTTAAGATTTATTTATTTATTATGTATATAGTGTTCTGCCTGCAGGCCAGAAGAGGGCACCAGGTCTCATTACAGATGGTTGTGAGCCACCATGTGGTTGCTGGGACTTGAACTCAGGACGTTCTGGAGCAGCCAGTGCTCTTAACTGCTGAGCCATCTCTCCAGTCCCAGAATTTTGTTTCTTTTATTCTCATATTTTCCTTTTTTGCCCCCTCTCCTTTCCCTACAGTGTTCTTTTTTTAAAAAGATTTATTTATTATATATATACATATATACATATATATGTATGTATGTATAGTGTTCTGGCCTGCATGTATGACTGCACGCCAGAAGAGGGCACCAGATCTCATTACAGATGGTTGTGAGCCACCATGTGGGTGCTGGGAATTGAACTCAGGACCTCTGAGAACAGCCAGTGCTCTTAACCTCTGAGCCATCTCTCCAGCCCCCAGTGTTCTTAATATAGAAGAGTCTATATTAATAATTTTGAGAGAAGGTCACATGTAGCCCAGGCTAGCCTAGAACTTCCAATGTGCTTCTCCAAGAATGATCTTAAACTACTGCTCTTTCTGCCTCTGCCTAAAGTACTGGCATCATAGGTATGTGCGGGCTTTAGAAGTCACACACACA